>SJYQ01004218.1:0-29853 GCA_006410935.1 Redunca redunca
GCATAGTCTTGTTCTATGTACTAGATACATTTTCAAGCAGTCCTCCTGGGGTAGCCCTGCTTCCCCGCCTCCTGTCCCTGGGGTACCCGCCACTCCACCTGAAGCGTCTGTGGGTTTCTGCCGTGGAGACTGACCCCTCTTCCACTGACATTCCCTTCCCGCATATTCTGTGCTATCTACTTTTTCTCATCTAACCACAGGCTTCTAGGCTTTTTCCATCTTCCACATATTTGTTTTAACCCCTCATCCACTAGCAACTTTTCTGTTCTCTTTATCACTCCAGGTTTGTTCCCGTGTTATCATAAAGTCTCAGAAGGTAGGGAGGTAGAGAAGATAAAGGTTTTCGCTGGATTTACTGTACTGAACCTGAAGCCCTGAGAACTGTTTCTTGAGTAAAATCCCAAGTTTCCCTGCAGGAACCATTGGAGTATTTGTCCTGGTTTCTATTTCAAGTCTTTAATTTTCTTAAGAAATCTAACCTTACTATCTTCTCACTTGTTTTTAAAACATGTGTAGATCTAGCAACTCAGGATATTAGTTTTCTGTATTCTCATCAGTGAAACATAAGCTGGGAGACTGCTATCCCCTATCTACTTAATGGCCAGTGGGAGGGTGGTATTTGGGGAGGCAGGTTTGAAAGATGTCTGTTTCAGCTTCTCTTCTGTTTAACGTCTGTCCTTGGAATAAGCTGGAACAACCAACCACTTGTGTTATCGTGGCCCTCCCACAACTGCCTTGGCTGAGTTGTGTCAGTGTTCTGGCCTTCACTGTAACAAAACGAGTGACGAGAAGCAGGTTTTCCTGTTATTGCAATTACTTTAGGAACTTTCAAAGGACATTATCTTCTCCATTTACTCAGTGAGACATGTTTTTAAACAACTCACTGCTGCAAAACACTTGGGTTCTCCAGAGAAGCTGGTGTATTTTCTCCCTTCTGATAATGAGCATGGTGCAAGGGACCATACTTCCCTTTTATCATCTGTGTTTCAGCATTATCTGATCTTGATTTTCTATTCTATGTTAAAAATGTGACAGTCTCTGAGATAATGCAAGTTCAGACAGAACTTCGTTGACAGTTGGTTCCCATCCCCCACCCAGCTACAGTTCTCAACTAGGGAACAGTAGTTTCTTCTGAGGAGTGGGTCAGAAAATGACTGCTTTGTGATTATTTGGGGCTTTCTCAGTTCAGTGTATGGTGCACATTTCCTAATAATTGGTTTTCTTACACATCTCATGTTGTTTAATCGCTCAGTCATGTCCGACTCTTTTGTGACCCAATGGACAAGAGAGCAGAGACATTACTTTGTCAACCAAGCTCCATCTAGTCAAGGCTATGGTTTTTCCTGTGGTCATGTATGGATATGAGAGTTAGACTATAAAGAAGGCTGAGTGCAGAAGAATTGATACTTTTTAACTGTGGTGTTGGAGAAGATTCTGGAGAGTCCCTTGGACTGCAAGGAGATCCAACCAGTCCATCCTAAAGGAGACCAGTCCTGGGTGTTCATTGGAAGGACTGATGTTGAAGCTGAAACTCCAATATTTTGGCTACCTGATGTGAAGAGCTGACTCATTTGAAAAGACCCCGATATTGAGAAAGATTGAAGGCAGGAGGAGAAAGGGACGACAGAGGATGAGATGGTTGGATGGCATCACTGACACAATGGACATGAGTTTGGGTAAACTCTGGGAGTTGGTGATAGACAGAGAGGCCTGGTGTGCTGTGGTTCATGGGGTTGCAAAGAGTTGGACACGACCGAGTGACAGAACTGAACCGGACTGTAGCCCACCAGGTTCCTCTGTCCATGGGATTTCCCAGGCAAGAATATTGGTGAAGTTGCTCAGTCATGTCTGACTCTTTGCAATCCCATGGACTGAGGCCTACCAGACTTCTCTGTCTATGGAATTTTCCAGGCAAGAGTACTGGAGTGGGTTGCCATTTCCTTCTCCAGAGGATCTTCCTGACTCAGGGATCAAACCTGAGTCTCCTGCATTGGCAGGCAGATTCTTTACCACTGAGCCACTAGGGAAGCCAACTAGGCTATAGCCAGACCTACACATCCCATAGATGAAGATGAATAAAACACATAGTAACTGGAAAATGAATTGAAAAGGGATGTCTTCTTTCAGTTCACGTCAGTCGCTCAGTCGTGTTCAACTGCAACCCCATGAGCCGCAGCACGCCAGGCCTCCCTGTCCATCACCAACTCCTAGAGTCCACCCAAACTCCATGTCCATTGTGTCGGTGATGCCATCCAACCATCTCATCCTCTGTCGTCCCCTTCTCCTCCTGCCTTCAATCTTTCCCAGCATCAGGGTCTTTGCCAATGAGTCAGCTCTTCACATCAGGTAGCCAAAATATTGGAGTTTCAGCTTCAACATCAGTCCTTCCAATGAACACCCAGGAGTGATCTCCTTTAGGATGGACTGATTGGATCTCCTTGCAGTCCAAGGGACTCTCAAGAGTCTTCTTTAACATTGCAATAATCTGACTATGAATTTTCTATGATGGAAATTTTGGGATTTCACTTATAGAGAGGGTTTTTCTATATGTTTCTTTATTACTAAATCTCTGACTCCTTTGGGTCTCAGTAAAAAGTATACATTGTTTATTAATAGTGAGACACATGTATTTTATGTTGTGCACATTACTAATTAAATTTTTTTAGTTATAAGACAGCTCAAAACCATTACAGAGCAAGGCAAGGTATAAGTACATGAATATGAAAAAATGTAGAAGTAAAATATAATAAAAGTAAAGTAAATTAAGAAGACTCAGTTGAGTGTACTTTGGGGTATGTCTATTTTTTATTTTTTTTTGGCTGGGTGGGTTGCAAGATCTTAATTCCTTGACTGGGGTAGAACCCATGCTCTCTGCAGTAGAAGTCAGGAATCCTAGCCATTGAACTGCCAGGGAATTCCCAAGGGATGTGTCTACTTTGAATACAATATATTTATTTTCCATAACAGAAAGCCATATTATTTTTCATGTCTATTCAGAATGTGATCTTACTGGAAACAGGGTCTTTGTAGATGTAATTATTTAAGATGAGGTCATACACTATTAGGGTGGGCCCTAAATCTAATGTCTGGTATCATGATAAGTAGGTTATGTGTGAAGACACAGACAGACTCATAGAGGAGAAGGTCATATGAAGACAGAGGCACCCATTGGAGCAATATAGCTACAAGTCAAGGATTGCTGGCAAGCTCCAGAAACTAGGAGAGAGGCAAGGAAAGGATTTTCCCTCAGAACCTCCAGAGGAAGCCAACCTTGTTTACACCTTGATTTCAGACTACTGGCCTCCTGAATTGTGAGAGAGTGATTTTCTGTTGTTTAAGCTGCCCAGTTTTTGGTAATTTGTTAGTTTGTTATGGCACATAAATTGAGCAGCTAATGAGTGCTCCATAAATAACTGCCAACTGATATCCTTCAAAAGGGAGAATGAAATTCTGTAATGATCTAAACAAGAGAGGGACTTCCACAATAATTTTAAACAAAACACTTTCTGATGAAGAAAACTTTTCTTTTGGGAGAGAAAACACACTGGTATAAAATGCTTTACTATAGTTTCATTTTGAAAAGTTTTGATCTCATTAATATTACATATATGAATTATAGCTAAAGAAACTGACTTACATTAAAAGAATCAAATTTCATGCTTTAAAATGATGTTACTCACAGATAATACAAAGACTTTATCATTTATCTTCTGTCAATAGCCACAGCTGGCTTGATATGACCATTGCATTGGGTTTCATTAACTTGACCATTCTTGGAAAGATACTAGGCACGCTTTATTTTCAACACTTATGAGGAAAAAAAGCTGATGCAGTACATTTTTTCAGTTGATGAGCTTTCATGGTATGATAGGACATAGAAGAAAAAATATAAAAAAGAATGAGAAATAAAACATGAATAAGTGAACATTGTTATTTATTTCACTAAATTTTTTCCAAATAATAATATATTTGATTCAGAATGACTTTATACGCTTTGTATATTCATAGCAAAGTATGTTAATGAGTCTGGGGAAAAGTGTTTAATTGAATAAATTCTAGAAAAATGCCTAAAACATGGTCCATAAAAGCATTTTAAGCTGTTATTCTGATGTTCTATCACCCTCTACTAATCAGTGAGCCAAATTACATTTAGCCTTTTTCCCACTCCAAAGTGGATTTCTTCTTCGAAGACAAAAAAAAAATTTGTTCACTGCTAAATCTATAAAATCTGTTCACTAATTTAAGAAAAAATATTGAAACTAAGTATATCAAATATGATTTGTTTATGTCGTTATCATTAGTCTGTGAGCTTCTCCAGGAAAGTCAAAGACTCATTATCTTTATATTCCTAGTGGTTAGTATACTACTTAGCACAGTACATACACTCAGTAAATGTTAGATAAATGGTATGTTGAGATAATCTGCACAGTTATAGCAATCTTCATTTATCATTGTTTTATAAAATTGTTTTATAATTAACATTAATGTCTACACAGTGTCTAACTAGTCAGCATATTAAAAAGCAGAAACATTACTTTGTCAACAAAGGTCCGTCTAGTCAAGGCTATGTTTTTTCCAGTAGTCATGTATGGATGTGAGAGTTGAACTGTAAAGAGAGCTGAGTGCCAAAGAATTGATGCTTTTGATCTGTGGTGTTGGAGAGGACTCTTGAGAGTCCCCTGGATTGCTAGGAGATCCAACCAGTCCATCCTAAATGAGATCAGTCCTGGGTGTTCATTGGAAGGACGGATGTTGAAGCTGAAACTCCAATACTTTGGCCACCTGATGGGAAGGGCTGACTCATTTGAAAAGACGCTGATGCTGGGAAAGATTGAGGGCAGGAGGAGAAGGGGACGACAGAGGATGAGATGGTTGGATGGCATCACTGACTCAATGGACATGAGTTTGGGTAAACTCTGGGAGTTGGTGATGGACAGGGAGGCCTGGCGTGCTGCGGTTAATGGGGTTGCAAAGAGTCAGACACACCTGAGCGACTGAACTGAACAGAACTGAGTGCATGTGTGTCCAGCTCTTTACAACTCTATGGACTGTAGCCTGCCAGGCTCCTCTGCCCATGGGATTCTCCATGCAAGAATACTGGAGTGGGTTGCCATTTTCTCCTTCAGGGGATCTTCCTGACCCAGGGATCAAACCTTCATCTCTGGCATTTCCTGCATTGCAGGCAGATTCTTTACCACTGAGCCACCTGGGAAGCCCCAATATCATCATTACATGGGTTTATATAAAATTAGTAAAACCTTTTCCCAACCCAATGATTTCATTTAAAATGCTTAAGTTGTTTTAACTTCAATATATTTTAACAGTTTTAAACCTATGTTCATCATAATTTTGGTTGTGATTTAACCTGGGCATTTTTCTGGTTAACTGTTTATTTTTATTAGTTGTGTATTATTGAAAATTTTGTTGTTGTTAGAATTGGCTGTGGGGGACAGAGGGCTGAAATGACAGATGGCTGAAGGGCTGAGTTTATTTCCATTTCACATAGATAGTCCAGGGATGACATGAAAGCTCCAGGATCCTGGTTCTTTTTGTCATATTGCTCAGTCATATATAAACATGCATTAGCTGTGTATATTAAGCAGAATAAATAGGTGCAGAGCCTTTGGGAGAGTAGACTAAACTCCAAGGCATAGCAAAGTGGAGGTTGGTATATTAGTAGTTCTGATCAAAGATGCTGATCCAATGGGCTGGGTCCATTACAACTATGATGAGAATGGTGCCAGTTCTGGGCTACATGATAGGCACATTAACTTTCACAAGTGATATTCCATAAATTCATGACCACAGTTGGTACTCAAAATGCCCCCAAATCTTACCTAGTTTCTTTTGTAACACAGCCTTCCCATGCTCTACAATTACTATCATCTTCCATCTCTTCAAACTTCTGGCCCTCACATCCTCTTTTTCTGGCTCTCTCTCCTTCATATCTTTTTTGTTAAGTGGTAAAGATAGATTTCCCCCAATTTTATTATATAATTGGCTTATAACTGCATAAAATTAAGGTGTACAAACATACTGACTTAACTTTCATTTATTGTGAAATGATGACCATACTAAGTATAGTTAACATCCACCATCTCATGGATTAAAAAAAACAGAAAGAAAAAGAAGAAAACAACACACTTTTCTTTCTTGGTGATGGGACTTCTTGGAATCTTTCAAATGAACCAATACAGCAGTATTAACTATAGCCATCAAGTTGTATATTTCCCTTATATCTTAACATCCTCATTTTCACCATTCCTTCGTTCATTCATTGAAGAAATGGAAGTCATTCTTCAAAGAGCCTGGGTCCCCATCATCTTTCCATCATTGTTTCTACAAACTCTCAACAGGACTTGCACTGTTTGTTATCGTTGTTGCTGCACTGGAGGAAGGGCATCCACAGCTGTAGTCAGCCACAGATAAGGGATGAAGCTGCAGGCAACATGGAGAGCTGAATTCACTCAAGGTTATAGCTTTGCCAAATGAGTAAGGCAGTGGAAAAGGGACCAAAAATTTAAAGGGATATAAACAGTATTGAGCAAGACAATAGATTATAGAATTTAAGTGGAAGTAAAGAAAGGAATGACACAATGGGGTGAGGACACTGGCAAGCTGAAAATATTACTAGATTGTAGGTCTCAGTGTGATTCCCTGTTCATTTTATTTGTTCATTTATTAGACTGTCTTCTTCATATCAATTTATAGGCTTCCTTACATACCCTGAATACTATTTTTTGTTGTTTGTAAGCTTGTATTTTCTGTAATTCGTTTTTTTCACCATTTTAAGTGATGAATTCTGATGCACAGATGTTTTCAATTTTGTCAAATTTGTGCTTTATGGCTTATACTTTTTATGTCTTGTTTTGGAACTCCTTTTCTACACTGAGATCACAAAGATATTCTTCCAGATTTTCTTCGTAATATTTTCAGGTTTCACATTTTACCTTTGCATCTACTTCACCTGGAATTTATTTTTGTGCGTATTATGATGAGGTGCTAGTGACAGAGAACCCACCTGCCAGTGCCGGAGACATAAGAGACATGGGTTTGATCCCTGGATTGTGAAGTTCTCCTGGAGGAGGGCATGGCAACCCACTCCAGGATTCTTGCCTGGAGAATCCCATGGACCGAGGAACCTGGTGGGCTACAGTCCACAGAGTCAAAGAGTCAGACACCCTGAAGCGACTGAGCACGCATACACGCATGAGGTAAAGATCCATCCACCTAGTCTCCGACTCTCCCCAATCTGGATGTGCCTCTCCGATTCACTAGAAATGTTGGTACATTTCTTGCCAAATCTGAAAGGTATTTTTCAGTCCCAGCTTTTAATTGTATTCAGTTTTTCAGTAGCAGCTCTCTGCTTTGGTACTGTTTTGGTACTGTCTCAGCCCGGGAGTGCTGCTATAACAGAATGTCATAGACTGTGTGTCTTATAAACCAAGCTGGAAAGTCTAAGATCAAGGTACTGGCAGATTCAGTGTCCGGTGAGGGCCTAATTCCTGGCTTGTAGATGCTGTATTCTAGCTGTGTCCTCACAGGAAGGAAGTAGCAAGGGATCTCTCCATTATCTTTTTTATAAGGGCACTAATCCCAGAGGATCAAACCCAGGTCTCCCGCATTGCAGGAGGATTCTTAACTAGCTGAGCCACCAGGGAAGCCCTACTAATGGGATAAAGACTTCTAAATTTCAGCTCATATTAAATTCAGATATGTACAGAAAATGTACTTTATTTGCCTAAACTGGTCTTTCTCTTGACCCCATCTGTTAGATAATGGGGTGAACAGTTAACCAAATATCTAATTTCTTTTAAAGCTTAGACTCAGAATTTGCCCCTTTAGATCAGTGGTCTCCAACCTTTTTGGCACCAGGGACCAGTTTTGTGGAAGACTTTTTCTCCTGGACTGGGGCTGGGGGGTGGTTTCTGGGTGATTCAAGTGCATTACATTTATTGTGGACTTTATTTCTACGATTATTACATCAGCCCCACCTCAGCTCTTCAGGTATTAGATCCTGGAGGCTGGGGACTCTACTTTAGATAGTATCTACCTCCTTTTGGATGAAAGTGAAAAGTGAAAGTGAAGTTGCTCAGTCCTGTCAGACTCTGCGACCCCATGGACTGTAGCCTACCAGGCTCCTCTGTCCATGGGATTCTCCAGGCAAGAAGTATTAACTAATTCTCCCCCTAAGATGGCTGGATGGTATCACTGACTCCATGGACGTGAATCTGAGTGAACTCCGGGAGTTGGTGATGGACAGGGAGGCCTGGCGTGCTGCGATTCACGGGGTCGCAAAGAGTCGGACACGACTGAGCGACTGAACTGAACTGAACTGAACTGAAGAGTGCATCTGGGGGTCAGGGGGAGGGATGTTGCTTACTTGTGAACTCTGCAGCATTGAGACTGAGGGACAAACGGCCTGTGCAGATTCTGAGAGCACACTGGTTGGCATCAGTTCGTCTCCTGTATGTGTTCAGGGCTGGTCTCCATTGTTCCACTGCTGTGTCTTCCTTGTTCTTTCGATTTGAGCAGTGCGCCTGATGGCTTTCCTTGATTGCTGCTGATTTTCTTGCCAGCCCTTCAACTAGCTCACTGGCCCATTGACGGGGTGATGGCTTCCATTACACTAGATAAATTTCTTTGTTCAATCACCGTCGTTTTTGGTATACTTACTTAAATATTGTATATATGTGCAATTGTCAGTTCATGTTAGATATTAGAAAGCTTATTTCCCCCCTTTTATAAATATAAAAAGAAGTCCTCATATTTTCTCCCTTGTTTACTAAGAGGTGTGGATTTCAACAGCTCCATGGGAATGGGAGATGAAGCTTTGGCCTAGAAAAAGGAAGAGAGAGAAGAGACCCAGGGTAGCTTCACGGAGGCTGATCTCCATCAACCTCGGCTCTGAGCACAAAACCGAAAAAAAAAAACCCAGAAACAAACAAAAAAACAAAAACAAAAACCTCCCCTAAAAATTCGCAACCCTGGGACTACCCTCAGTCACTTTAAAGTCTGAATTAAGGCTGTGCTGCCTGGGAATCCCCAGCCAAACATTAACCTCATTAAAAAAAAAAAGACTGGCAGAAGCAAACCCGGAACCAAGGGGACGTTCCTCGTCCGCTGGCGCGGAACCCAGAGGCGTCGGACCACGCGTTCCAGGGGCAGTTGCTACACCGTCCGCAGGGCCGCCCCCTCGGAGGCTCCCGGCTCGGCCTGCGGGTGGGGCTTTCCCACTTCTCGGGGTTCCCTTGGCGCTGCGTGACCATGCTGCGCGGCAGAGGAGGCTTCCTGCCGCCCACCGTGGCTGGCCAGGAACACGAGTTCGACAGCCTTTTCGAAGAGCTCTTCCAGAAGCTGGACCGCCGCGGGGACGGGATGGTGGACATCGTGGAACTGCAGGAAGGACTGGAGGCCCTGGGCTTCCCTCCCGGCGGGGAGGAGGAGGTGGGCCTTGGTGCGTTCAGGCCAAAGGGAGCGTGCGGGGCGGGAGGCTCTGCAGGGGTGATATGGGGGTGGGGGCGGAGAAGACCCCCTCATCTCTTTGGGGCCCAGTCCCCAGACGTTTTTTGGTGTGAGCTGCTTCACCAGAGACAGCCCGCTGGTGGAACACTTTTCCACACGTTTCTGTCCTATAAGTGAGCTGCTCCGGTGAAACATGTAGCAGTCTTACCTAAAAATAGGGTCCAAGCCATCAAAACACAAAAGGTTTGCTAGGCGTTCCTACAGGTTAACGGAACCCCTGGAGGAAGCCGACTGCCTGGGCCTGGGCGCAAATTCGTTTCGCTCTTGGAAACTCCGAGTCTGTCTTGATGGCTCCTCCTGAGCTCTACCCAAGGGCGTCCTATGCTTGGGTAGTGGAGCTGGCGCTGAATGGCTCCCCGCTCAGACCTTTGGGGATTCCCTGTGTGTGCACTTGCTACTCAGAATACTGGAGTGGGTTGCCATTTTCTTCTCCAGAGGATCTTCCAGATCCAGGGATTCAACCCACATGCTTTGCCACTCCTTCATTGGCTGGCAGATGCTTTACACTGAGCCACCTGGGAAACCCCAGTTAAAACCAATACTTCTCCGTTTAACCCTACACTTAGAAGTCGCTGTACTGCACTGTACCTTACACTGTAGAGTTATCCTTAAGCTTAACACATGACAATATCAATACTCACTATTGTATTCTCAGAGGGCCCTCATTTCCACAACTGTACGTTTAACTAGCTGACTTACAGTAAAAATAGTCTTTGTTTTACTTGAATCTTCTATAAGAGACTAGTGGCTTCAGCAGCGCCATGGGAACATGTGTGCACATGAGTTTGAAAAGGTGACAGTACACCAGGCTTTATAGAGATCTTTTCCTTGTGAGGTGACTGAATTACGTTGAATTATGGGAAATAGTATTTAATAAGTTTCCATCTGGTAGGCTTGAATTGAATGATGGATGTGAGAGCAGAGAACACTGAATCTAGAAAAACCATACAGTCAGCACAGTAACACATAGTTTATGCACCATAGTTCTTAGGATTTATATAGTTTATACCAGAGAAATGGGGGATGGATTAATGCTATCTGACATTTTTGTTATGGAAACTGATGGTTTGATCGCTAAAGCCCAACCAACCACAGATTCCAGTCCTAATTTTATATAACATATATTGCTTTCACTGGATTCTGTGTGTCCAAGGCTTTTTGTTGCACTCACTTTGTGTTACACAGAATCATCAAACAAGCTGATGAAGTTAAGCTTTCCTTCAGAATGCAGCCCCAGAATCTTGTTATTCCATCTCTCTTCTCAGGCAAGAGCTGGGTCTTCTGCTTTAGCAGCCTGTCAATTTTATCTTCTATCCATTTATCCCAGTGGTTCTCAACTAGGGGTGATTTTGTCCCTCAGAGACATATGACATTTTGGATGGTTGTGACACTGGGAGATGTATGTGTGTGATGTGAAGGATGTAGTGAGTGAGTGAGTCAGTCAGTCAGTTCAGTTGCTCAGTCGTGTCTGACTCTTTGTGACCCCATGAACCATAGCATGCCAGGCCTCCCTGTCCATCACCAGCTCCCAGAGTCCACCGAAACCTATGTCCATTGAGTCAGTGATGCCATCCAACCATCTCATCCTCTGTCGTCCCCTTCTCTTCCTGCCCTCAATCTTTCCCAGCATCAGGGTCTTTTCAAATGAGTCAGCTCTTCCCATCAGGTGGCCAAAGTATTGGAGTTTCAGCTTCAACATCAGTATTTACAATGAACACCCAGAACTGATCTCCTTTAGGATAGACTGGTTAGATCTCTTTGCAGTCCAAGGGACTCTCAAGAGTCTTCTCCAACACCACAGTTCAAAAGCATCAATTCTTCTGTGCTCAGCTTTCTTTATAGTTCAATTCTCACATCCATACATGACCACTGGAAAAACCATAGCTTTGACTAGACAGACCTTTGTTGACAAAGTAATGTCTCTGCTTTTTAATATGCTATCTAGGTTGGTCATAACTTTCCTTCCAAGGAGTAAGCGTCTTTTAATTTCATGGCTACAATCACCATCTGCAGTGATTTTGGAGCCCCCCCAAAATAAAGTCAGTCACTGTATCCACTGTTTCCCCATCTATTTGCCATGAAGTGATGGGACCGGATGTCATGATCTTAGTTTTCTGAATGTTGAGCTTTAAGCCAACTGTTTCACTCTCCTCTTTCACTTTCATCAAGAGGCTCTTTAGTTCTTCTTCACTTTCTGCCATAAGGGTGGTGTCATCTGCATATCTGAGGTTATTGATATTTCTCTTGGCAATCTTGATTCCAGCTTGTGCTTCCTCCAGCTTAGTATTTCTCATGATGTACTCTGCATATAAGTTAAATAAGCAGGGTAACAATATACAGCCTTGATGTACTCCTTTACCTATTTGGAACCAGTCTGTTGTTCCATGTCCAGTTCTACCTGTTGCTTCCTGACCTGCATACAGGTTTCTCCAGAGGCATGTCAGGTGGTCTGGTATTCCCATCTCTTTCAGAATTTTCCACAGTTTATTGTGATCCACACAGTCAGAGGCTTTGGCATAGTCAATAAAGCAGAGATAGATTTTTTTTGGAACTCTCTTGCTTTTTCGACGATCCAGTGGATGTTGGCAATTTGATCTCTGGTTCCTCTGCCTTTTCTAAAAGCCGCTTGAACATCAGGCATTTCACGGTTCACATACTGCTGAAATCTGGCTTGGAGAATTTTGAGCATTACTTTACTAGTGTGTGAGATGAGTGCAATTGTGTGGTAGTTTGAGCATTTTTTGGCATTGCCTTTCTTTGGGATTGGAATGAAAACTGACCTTTTCTAGTCCTGTGGCCACTGCTGAGTTTTCCAAATTTGCTGACATGTTGAGTGTAGCACTTTCACAGCATCAGGATTTGAAATAGTTCAACTGGAATTCCATCACCTCCGCAAACTTTGTTCATAGTGATGCTTCCTAAGGCCCACTTGACTTCACATTCCAGGATGTCTGGCTCTNTGGTATTCCCATCTCTTTCAGAATTTTCCACAGTTTATTGTGATCCACACAGTCAGAGGCTTTGGCATAGTCAATAAAGCAGAGATAGATTTTTTTTGGAACTCTCTTGCTTTTTCGACGATCCAGTGGATGTTGGCAATTTGATCTCTGGTTCCTCTGCCTTTTCTAAAAGCCGCTTGAACATCAGGCATTTCACGGTTCACATACTGCTGAAATCTGGCTTGGAGAATTTTGAGCATTACTTTACTAGTGTATCAGATGAGTGCAATTGTGTGGTAGTTTGAGCATTTTTTGGCATTGCCTTTCTTTGGGATTGGAATGAAAACTGACCTTTTCTAGTCCTGTGGCCACTGCTGAGTTTTCCAAATTTGCTGACATGTTGAGTGTTGCACTTTCACAGCATCAGGATTTGAAATAGTTCAACTGGAATTCCATCACCTCCGCAAACTTTGTTCATAGTGATGCTTCCTAAGGCCCACTTGACTTCACATTCCAGGATGTCTGGCTCTAGGTGAGTGTGAGTGATCATGCCATCATGATTATCTGGGTCATGAAGATCTTTTTTTACAGTTCTTCTGTGTATTTTTGCCACCTCTTCTTAATATCTTCTGCTTTGTTAGGTTCATACTGTTTCTGTCCTTTATTGTGCCCACCTTTGCATGAAATGTTCCCTGGGTATTCTCTAATTTTCTTGAAGAGATCTCTAGTCTTTCCCATTCTATTGTTTTCCTCTATTTCTTTGCATTGATCACTGAAGAAGGCTTTCTTATCTCTTCTTGCTATTCTTTTGAATTCTGCATTCAGATGCTTATATCTTTCCTTTTCTCCTTTGCTTTTCGCCTCTCTTCTTTTCACAGCTATTTGTAAGGCCTCCTCAGATAGCTGTTTTGCTTTTTTGCATTTCTTTTTCTTGGGGGTGGTCTTGATTCCTATCTCCTGTACAATGTCATGAACCTCTGTCCATAGTTCATCAGGCACTCTGTCTATCAGATCTAGTCCCTTGAATCTATTTGTCACTTCCACTGTATAGTCATAAGGGAGTTGATTTAGGTCATACCTGAATGGTCTAGTGGTTTTCCCTACTTTCTTCAGTTTAAGTCTGAATTTCGCAGTAAGGAGTTCATGATCCTTATGGATGTAGTGAGAGATGATGCTAAACATGCTGCAATGCACAGGACAACAAAGTTATCTGGTCCAAATGTCAGTCGTGGCAGGGTTGAGAAACCCTGCCTATCCCAACCACAAGCTCCTTGCTCCTCCCTTCCAGCTGACCATGCCCTTTACTTCACTGAGTAGCAGAGGTGAACTGGCATGAATGTCCTCAGATTTCTGGCCTTCTCATAATGTGTCCTGAGTTGTAAAATAGGGGTCGTCTTAGTGCCTGTCTCATAGGACCATTATGATGACTCTACTGTCTCTTACCTGTTACCGTAACAGTCTTATAACCAGTCTTCCTGCTCTTATCTCTCAGCATCACTTCTTCCACACTGCCATCACATGCCATTTCTAAAAGTACATCTCATTAGTTCATAACCCTCCTCTTCAGGGGTGGACAATGTTGGTGGGAAAAGTGTAAACCTCTTAGTATGGTATTGAAGGTTTCCTGATTTCCTGAAGGGTGTTGTGTTTGGTGGGACAGTTCTCCAACTTGCAGATATGCAGTGATCCAGGTTCTTTCTCTCCTGTGAGTATGTTCTGTTCAAGGGTCTCATCATCATCTGCATTTAGCTGGTGAAAGGAATGAGCATGGGGGAAGACATGTGAGAGGATTTTATTAGCTAGGTTAGAAGTGGCACACATTACTTTCACTTGGATTTTGTTGGAGAGATCTTGGTCACAGGACCATGCTTAACTGCAAGGGAGACTGGGAAGTGTAATCTAGCCACGTGTCCAACGAAGGCAGTGAGGAATTTTGATGGATGGCTGGTGATCTTTGCTACATTTCTCACACCTTTGTTTCTTTGTTTGCTCACCTTTTGCTATTCATTTGAAAAATATTTGAGTCCCTTCTATCTCTGTCCCTTCTTCAGAGCACTCACATCTTTGTTACCCTCTGATACTTGATCATTTTCTACCATTGTGATTTTGGTGTCTTCCCTATTAGCCTGTAAGCTTCTGCAGCACTGGGATTATTGCTGACTCATTTCTGTTTCTCAGGCGTTTAGTTCCTTACATATTTATTGAGTGAATGAATACATGCATGGCTGTTGAGTAGAAGAGTAGTCAATTGCTAAAGTTCTTTAAAATTCCAATACTCAAAGATTCTATGTTTTCAGTGTTAGAAATTTTACTCTAAAAATAAGGCACTGGTAATTTGTGGCAGATTGATTTTCATGTGATAAATATATAAATATTTAAATGCTGTAATCTGTTATCTACCTTGTGTGAATGTATCTCTAATATCATTTTTTCTTTCTTGTAGATAATTTTAAAATCTGCGGTTGATAATGAGCATAATCTGCTGGACCTTGGCACATTTATGCAGTATATAAAAGATAATGAGATAAACATGAAATTGACTTTTAAGAGTTTGGACACAAATAATGATGGTTTGTTTTTAATACAACTAGTTGTTTTAATACAACACAAAAATTAATTGTGTTTTAGTAAAGGTTTATTTTTAGGTGTTTGGCTTCCCTGAAAGGTTATTGAAAACTCATTTATTTAATTCTGTCATTTGTTTTATTATTACTTTTAAGAAATATTTTTAAATGATGTTGCTTTTATTTACATACTA
This sequence comes from Redunca redunca, assembly GCA_006410935.1. NCBI lineage: Eukaryota > Metazoa > Chordata > Mammalia > Artiodactyla > Bovidae > Redunca > Redunca redunca. Next base: position 15,223 of record SJYQ01004218.1, read on the forward strand.
CCTTTCAAAAAGAAAACCACCAACAAAAAGGTTATACCCTTTGAGTAATATGCTTTTTAGCTAAAGATCTGAGAAATATTTATTTCATTTTGGTAAGGTTTTTACATGAAGCTCCATGTGGCAATGGTGGTTAAGCTGAGTCTGGAAAGATCAGTAGAAGTTACCTAAGTGAAGAGTAGGGAAGAGTGGTCCAGGCAGAGGAAATAGCTTGTTGGGAGGCTGTGGTCACCTAGGGGGGAGTAGGTCATGTCTGAGGAACTAGAGGAAGACCAGTGAGGGTGAAGCTGAGAGCAAGAGGAAGTGTCAGAGATGAGGCTGGGAGGCTGGCACAGGTAGGATCATGGAGAGCCTTGGGGTCTGGAAAGGTTTCTGGACTTGATCATAAAGGGGAATGAGGTGGGAAGCCTCTGAAGAGTTTTTAGTAGTGGGGGTAGTAATACCATCATTTTTGTGTAGAGCATGGACTGGCATTTTGAGCTACTGTGGGACTGGGTTGATGGGAATAAATGACTTGGGAAACACTTAGGCACAGAACAGACCACATTTGGTGGTTGAATGTGTAGTAGGCTGAAGGAAAGAAGAGACAAGAATGACTTATTTAAGCAATATTGGAGATAAACTTTTTATTTATGAATATAAGAAATGTCATATGGACTTTCCAGTCTCTTTGTCTTGGCAAGTAGAAAAAATAATTGGGATGTTGATGTTTTATGGCATGTTGTGATAATGTGCTGAATACTGTGTCACTGTTTGCCTCTGCATATTTTCAAACCTTCCAGTTGATGCTCATTTTCTTTATTCCTTTAAAGGTGTGATTGATCCTTCAGAAATTATCAATAGTCTCAACTTAATAGGTATACATATTTCTGAAAAAGAGGCATTGAAGATTCTTGAAAGGTCAGCCCTTACATATTATATACATTTTAAAATTAATTTTTATTTACTTTAAAACCTTTTGGGCTTCCCTTGTGGCTTAGACAGTAAAGAGTCTGCCTGCAATGCGGGAGACCTGGGTTCAATTCCTGGGTCAGGAAGATCCCCTGGAGAAGGAAATAACCCATTCCAGTATTCTTACCTGGAAAATCCCATGGATGGAGGAGTCTGGTGGGCTATATATAGTCCATGGGGTCACAAAGAGTCAGACACGACTGAGCGACTTCACTTTCTTTCTTTCTTTAAAACCTTTTTGGGACTTCCCTTGCAGTCCAGTGGTTAGGACTCTGTGCTTTCACTGCAGGGGTTGTGGGTTCAATCTCTGGTTGGGGAACTAAGATCCCTCATGCTGTACAGTGTAGCTAAAAAAACAAAACAAAAACAGAACAAACAAAAAACCAAAAACCCCACAAGCAAACAAATAAAAGGCACAAATAGCTTTTTCATTATGAAAGTGAAAACTATGGAAATTTTATGAAAACATGAATAATGGCTCATAATCATCTGTTTGCTATCACTCTTCTACATGATATATTATCTGCTTTAAGTCTCTTAAGACTTTAGAGGCAAAGGCTATTATCTTCCTTGTTTTACTGAGGTTAAGTAACTTGCTCAAGGTCACCATAATCCACCTCTGCAATATTAATCCATTTGATATAATTTTATATTTATTTTGTATTTATGCATATATCTATTTTTTTGGTAAGATCATATACTTTATGCTATTAATCAATCCATCAAACATCCAATCAAGTCACCTATCAATCAGATATTGATTGATGCTTTTTGCCACACATGCAGTAGCCAGTGAGGATTCAGTGGTATAAACGATATGGTCCTGGCAGAGCTAATAGTCTATGGGGCTGAGGGGAGCTGAGTTGCAGAGTGGCGAAAGTTATGATAGGGACACATAAGAAAACACTGAAGAAAAGTCTCTATTAGGAAAGAGAGCTGAATTTTGTCAACTATACAGCTTTTTTCACTTAACCTATTTTTTAAAAACTTACTTTTGGCTGTGCTGGGTCTTCGTTGCTGCATGGGCTTCTCTGTCTGTGGTGAGCACGGGCTACTCTCTAGTGCGGTACGCAGGCTTCTCATTGCTGTGGCTTCTCTTGTTCAGAGCATGGGCTCCAAAGTGTTCAGGCTCAGCAGTGGCGGCTCCTGGGCTCCACAGCACAGGCTCAGTTGTGGTGCACAGGCTCAGTTGCTCCCAGGCATGTACAATCTTCCTGGATCAGGGATCAAACCTGTGTCTCTTGCATTGGCAGGTGGATTCTTTACCACCGAGCCACCGGGGAAACCCTTCACCTGACTTGTTTATTTAATATACTACAGTAGTAGATCTGACATTAAACATTCCTGAGATAAAGCTAACTTGTTACGAACTGTTTCATTCAAGAAACATACAGTCCAATAGAGAATTTTATCACAATCATACCATCACTGGGTTTGTCATATTTAACATTTTGCCATATTTGGTTCAGATTTTTCAAATAAATAAAACATTACAGACAGCTGAAGTTTTCAGTGTCTTTAAACCCATTTCCTTCTCTTCTGCCAGAAGTAACTACTATCCTGAACTTATCTCGGTGTATATTTTACTACCTACATATCCTTAAAGTATGATATTGCTTCTCATATTTTAAGACATTATTTAAATGGTGGCATGCTGCATATTTTTTAAATCACTTTTCCTAAATATTATAGACTTCCCTGGTGATTTGTTGATGTTGATGCCTATAGCATCAATCATTTTAGTCAGTGTACAGCTTCTATTTAATGTATATGATTCAATTTACTTATGAATTCTCCCGATAGAATTTAGGTTTTTAAAAAATTTTGTTACCAGTACAAAACAATGCTGGAATGAATAGTCTCGTATACATTATCTTGTTTCTTACTTGCAGTCAAGTTGCTTGACTGTAGGGTATACAGACCTTTAATTAGATATTACAAATTTTTCTCCAAAGTGGTTGTACCAATTTAGTATTCTACTAGAAATGTATTTCCTTCCTATTACTTGATACTATAGTCTTCTAATATTTAAATATTTTCCAAACCCATGGGTCAAAAATATAGTCCTGTTGTTTTAATATAATTTGATTTAATTTACTTATATTCCTCATTGCTAGTGAGTCTGAACATCTTTTAATGTATTAGCTGGCCATTTGGATATTACCTCCCTATGAATTACTTAATTAAGTCTTTTGTATACTTTTAAGCTGAATTGGTCATCGTTTTCTTAATGGTTTGTAGCTGTTTCTTCATAAATTCTGGATGTTAATCCTGTGATGGTTATATGTGCTGCAGATGTCTTTTCCCAGCTTGTTTCTTACTCTAAATTCATTTTTTGTGTTTTTGTCATTGTGCAGAAAATTTCAGTTTTAATGTAGTCATATTTGTCCATCTTTTTCTTTTATGCATGTGCTTTTAACACCTTGAAAAATTCTTCCTTACCCTGGGATATAAAAATGTTAACCTATATCTTATTTTTACAATTTTGCATTTTACATTTAGGTCTTTAATTCATCTGTAATTGATGTTCATGTATGTTATAAAATTACATGTCCAGTTTCATTTTTTTCTATATAGTCTGTTGTTCCATCACCATTAATTGACTGGTCTCATCCTTTTCCCACAATTTGAAATGCTTACCTCTGTCATATTATTAAATTTCCATCTGTATGTGGATGTATTTCTCATGTCTTTATTTTATTACATTGGCTGTTGTCTGTTATGCATCATTACCATCTCCTAATTGCTATCACTTTAGAATACATCTTGATATCTGGTTTTACTTTCTTCATCTTCAATAATGTCAGTGCTATTCTTGGCCCTTTAATCTTCTATATGCATTTTAGAATTAGCTTATTCGGATATATATACAAATATGCACATGTGCACACATACACTCATATACCCCTTTTGGAACTTTTTCTGGGTGCACCATGCAGCATGTGGGATTCTGAGTTCCCCAACCAGGGATTGAACCCGTGCCCCCTGCCGTGGAAGCATGGAGTCCTAACCACTGGACCACCGGGAATTTAATTCCCCCCTTTTGGAATTTTGATTGCAATTGCATGTAATTTATAGATCCATTTGGGGGAGAAGTGATGTACTTATGATGTTATATTTTCTGTTTCATGAATATTATATATGTCTTTATTTTTAGATCTTCTTTAATGTCTTTCAATGTTATATATTCTCTATAAAGCTCTTATATAAATTTTGTTGGATTTACTCACAGAAACATGATTTTTGTTGCTCTTCTAAGTATACAGAGGAGTTTGATGTGCTATCACTTCATTTAGAATTTTCATATCCATGTTAATAATTGATACTATTCCTAGGGTTAAGATGGAACCTTGTTTCCTTTCTGTGGTCTACAGGGCTCCACGTGGTCTGGCCCACCTCTCTAGTCTCGTCATCCAGAACTCTCCCTCCACTCTGTGCTCCAGGCTGACTGAGCTTTCAGTCTTAAACAACAACAGCAACAAACACCCTGGAGTCTCATTGCTTCAGCCCTTGTACAAACTGTTCTTTCTGTCTGGGAGACCCATTCCAGCTCCTTCACTTGGATATCCCCTGCTTATTCTTTAGGTCTCTTTTCAGTTGTGACTATGACCTCTGAAACTTTTTTGGTTTTGCTGGTATTTCCTTTTACAACTTTACAGAGGCTCATCTGTCATATTCCCTATTCCCAATAGACTGTAAAGCTGGGACCAAAGTATATTATCCATTATTTTATAGTCAATGCCTAGTACAGTGTCTGGAATGTACTAACAGATCAATACATGTTTTCTGACTGACTTAATATTGTTACAAAAACCAGGGGTGGAGAGTATCAGATTTAACAGGAGGGACTGGCAACATAAATATTGAAAAAAAATTCCTTGGATCTGCTCATTTGAGATTTCTGGTCCTCTCAGTGAAAACAGTTTCAGTGGGTGGTAAAGGGTTGGAGAAGGCAATGGCACCCCACTCCGGTACTTTTGTCTGGAAAATCCCATGGACGGAGGGGCCTGGTAGGCTGCAGTCCATGGGGTCATGAAGAGTCGGACACAACCGAGCAACTTCCCTTTCACTTTTTACTTTCATGCATTGGAGAAGGAAATGGCAAGCCACTCCAGTGTTCTTGCCTGGAGAATCCCAGGGACGGGGAAGCCTGGTGGGCTGCCGTCTATGGGGTCGCACAGAGTAGGACACGACTGAAACGACTTAGCAGCAGCAGCAGCAGTAGCAGCAAAGGGTTATGTTAGTTTGCACTGGGCTACTGAATGAATGGGAAGTGAGGAGGTGGGTATGATGAATGTAGTTTACTGATCTGGGAAGTTTAGATAAGATGGAGAAGACGACTAAGCAAGTCTTTTTACATTGTATTTTTATAATTTTTTGAAGGATAGGAGAGATTTGTGGAGAAGTAGCCATGAGAAAGAAAGACATTTGTTGGATATGTTGTAGAGAAAGGAAATTAATGATTGAGAAGGAGTAGGACCAGTAGCTCAAGAGAGACAGAGAGGGTCCTTGAGTAAGAGTCAACATGTAATTCTCTGAGTCTAGGAACACAGGAGGTAAGGATAAAGTGGGTAGAGAGAAATTTATTCATTCATTTACTGAGTGCATGACATTTATATAGATGGTAGGGATGTAGTAGTGAAGGAAACAGGCAGAAATTCTTGCTCTACGGAACACTCAATAACCAAGAGGAGACAATAGTAGAAAAACAAATTATGTTAGATGGTGATAAGTGGAAAAATAATAGAAGGGAGGAAAACAGTATGGATGTGTGAGTGATAGGGGAGTTGCAGTTTTAGATATGGTGAGTTGGGAAGGCCATGATGGTGACATTGGCGTGGAGATTTGAAGAAGTGAGGAAGGAGTCATGATGGTCTTTGAGGGAAGAGCAGTCTAGGCAAAGGAAGTAGCATGAACAGAGTCACCAGAAAGGCAGTATATCTGACAAGGTTAGGACACTGAGAGGGGAGCAGTGTGTCTGGAATAGAGTGAATGAGGAAGAGGGTGGTAGGAGATGAGCTTTAAGAGGTAACAGGAGTCAGATCACATATGATCTTGCAGGAAATTACAAGGGCTTTGGTTTTTTCCCCGGTAAGTCATTGGATGGTTTTAGACAGAGGTATGACATGATTTTAGATTTTAGGATCATTCTGGCCAATGTGTTGAGAATAGGGGGGACAAGGGTGAGAGTAGGGAGGACAGATATGCAATAATACAGACAGCATTTTGAGGGTGGCTTGTACCAAGATGGAGGAGGTAAGTAGTGATTGGATTCTGGATGTATTTTGAAATGTTCACAATATTTACTGCTGAATTGTGCGTGGGGTGTAAAAGAAAAAAATAGTCAAGGATAGTGCCAAGATTTTTGGCCTGAGCATCTAAAAGAATGGAATTGTCATATATTGAGAGGGGTAAAACTGTCAGAAAAGCACGTTTGGGATGGGGTAGATATCAGAGTTCAGGTTTGTTTTTGTTGCGTAGAAATGTTAGGTGGGCAACTTGAAATAGGAATCTGGAGTTCAGAGGATCACTCAAGAGAAACATTTGGAAGTCATAGCCCCATAGATGGTCTTTGAAGCCATGAGACTGGAAGAGATAACCAAGAAGAGAGTATAATGCTCTGAGTCCTGGTGTTCTCTAATATTTAGAGGCAGGGGAGATGAGGGCAAACCAGTGAAGGAGACAGAGAAGGAGCAGCCAGAGAAAAAGGAGGAGGGCTAAGAGAACACTCTATTCTGGAAACCAGATGAAGAAAATGTTTCAAGGAGGAGACAACTGTCTTCGTCATATGCTGCTGATAGGGTAAAGATGAGGATAGAGAATGGATCACTAATTTGGTGCCATGGAGAATACTGGTGTAGTAATAGTAGTGAGAGCCTGATGGGAGTGGGTTCAAAAGAGAATGAGAAGTTGGAGACAGAAGGTAGATAGCTCTTTAAAGTAACTTATTTATGTATATATTTTTGGCTGTATATGTGCATGCATGCTAAGTCACTTCAGTAGTGTCTGACTCTTTGCGACCCCATGGACTATAGACTGCCAGGCTCCTCGTCCATGGGATTCTCCAGGCAAGAGTACTGAAATGGGTTGCCATGCCCTTCTCAGTTTTTGGCTGTACCATGCAGCTTATGGGATCTTAATTTCCCTGGCCAAGGATTGAACCTGGGCTCCGTGCATTGAAAGCTTAGCGTCTTAACCACTGGACCACCAGGGAAGTCCCTAGACAACTCTTTAGAGAGTGTTACTGCAAAGGCAGAGATCTAAGGGGTGACTGTGGGAAAGGGTGGGTTAAGAGGTTTTAAGATGAGAACACTTCAACACTCACATTTTATGGAGAAATGGGGGACAACATGGCCTGAGAGTGAGAGTCAAAAATTGATTTGGTGGCTTGAGATGTGTGAAAATTAGCAGTAATCACTGAGGAAAATGAGAAAGGGTGCTACCTCGAACAAATAACTTTGAAATTTTGGGAACCTCACATTTCAAAATGATATATTTCATTATCTTTCTTCACATTCTTAATTTCATTCAAAGATTTGAGAAATTCCCTGATGAGAATTCTTAAAATTAGTTTACTATTATTTCATATTAATGAAAATTCTATTCCATTGATATTTGCATTTCTTGTGGTATTTTTAACATTGGATACTTTATACCCATAGAAAAGAAAATTGCCTTTTGAGATCTATAACCAAAAAGGGTAATTGTCAGCCATCATTTTGATTGTTAAGGAGTTACAAGATGAAGTTACAAATAGGGAGAAGGGGAAATATTTAAAGGAGAAACGCTAGAAGGTTGGGATGTAGTAATACCGACAGCTTGTTAGTTCTTTATAATTTATAAGGCCTTTGTACATATAATCCAGTTTAATAATCTAATAGCTCTGTTTTGTAGGAATTATTCCCATATAAACCAAAATTTAGAGATGTGAGATGCACTTTCTACATCACAAAACTAACAATGTGCAGAACTTAACACAGCTCAAATTTTAAGAATATGAGATGTCATTTTGATAATGCTTTTTAAAATGTATGAATTGTAATTTGTATTAATTTATAGCATGGATGCTGATGGGTCACTGACAGTGGATTGGGATGAATGGAGGAAGTATTTTTTATTTAAACCTGCAAGAAATATGGAGGAAATTGCCCATTACTGGAGCCATTTTACCGTAAGTGGTCTCTTTTTACGAATTTGTATGTCTTATTCTATGAATCATGGGTGTAAATGTAATGCATTACATACTCTTAGAAAATTGTGGGGCCAGAAAATTGTTTAGTGAGGTTTTGCTGATGAAAAAAGTGATGCTATACTATACTATAAGTGATGTTTCCTCAGAAATTTGTATGATGCTAAAAAATCTGATTTGACATGTAATATCTACTTCAACTAAAGTTTCAACTTGCAAAAGGCACACATCTGTTGAGAGGAAGTACACTCTTAGGAGTTGATTACTCCTACTCAGCACCATCATTTTGTGTTGTAGTTGCTTATTTTCTTGCCTGAAAAGTAGGGAGTGTGAATTGCAGATTGCTGTATTATATAACACTTTACTGATAAATATTTGTTAGATGAATGAATAAACTTTGAACAGATGTTTTTGAAACAGTGTTCAAAGCTTTAGTTTTTTTCATATGCATTTATACCTCATAGTCAGCATAGGTCTTGTCTGTTGGTGCACTTAAAAATCTATGCTTCATAATTTCTTAAATTTCTCAAAATTTCTTAAACTATCTTAAAAGTTTTGCTTAGTAACTACAAACTAAACTCTATACTATTCTGTGTCTCATTATTATATGTATACAGTTGAACCTTTCACAGTGCAGATTTGAACTTCACAGATTTACTTATATGCATATCTTTTCACAGTAAATATGTACTAAAATACAACATGATCTGTGATTGACAATGGNATGCTTTTGAACTGTGGTGTTGGAGAAGACTCTTGAGAGTTCCTTGGACTGCAAGGAGATCCAACCAGTCCATTCTGAAGGAGATCAGCCCTGGGATTTCTTTGGAAGGAGTGATTCTAAAGCTGAAACTCCAGTACTTTGGCCATCTCATGCGAAGAGTTGACTCATTGGAAAAGTCTCTGATGCTGGGAGGGATTGGGGGCAGGAGGCGAAGGGGACGACCCAGGATGAGATGGCTGGATGGCATCACTGACTCGATGGACGTGAGTCTGAGTGAACTCCAGGAGTTGGTGATGGACAGGGAGGCCTGGCGTGCTGCGATTCATGGGGTCGCAAAGAGTCGGACATGACTGAGTGGTTGAGCTGAACTGAACTGAATACTTACTTCTCTTAGGGTTATTATGAGAACTGAAGATGACACATGTCACTGTTTAATACAGCATTGGGTTTGCTCTGTAAATGTCAGTTTTTATTTCTTAAACAGATATTGAGCTATTTCCTAGCCATATTATTGCTAATGACTAAGCGCAGCCAAGCACTTGGAGGACTAATTGCTTTCAAGCACTCAATGTTTTACAATTAATAATATTGGTAACTGATATTCACTGAGTGTTTTTTAGTGCCAGACATTATGCTGAGTTCTTTATATGGTCTAAGTTACTTAATTAAAAAAAAAAAGTCTATCTAGTTAGGTATTAGTATTGTTCTTCTTTGCGTTTGAGGAAACTAAGTCACAGAGGGTTCATTCAATTAGGAGCTTGGGGATTTGGGATTTGAATCCCACCTGACTCCTGAGCTTAGGTCCTTAATCATGACATATGTGATCAAACTTCTAGACCCTCAAAAAAAATCCTGCTTGTGATATATATACCACAGAATTTATTATCTGCTCTGCACACTACATGAGAAGGCCCAGGTTTTTTATCAATTACATAGGAATGTGCTTCTAAATGTATTGTCATATATTTTATATTTGCTTTGTTAGAAGTGAATGAAACAACAGACTGGTTCCAAATCGGAACAAGTATGTCAAGGCTGAATATTGTCACCATGCTTATTTAACGTATATGCAGAGTACATCATGGGAAATGCTGGGCTGGATGAAGCACAAGCTGGAATCAAGATTGCCAGGAGAAATATCAATCACCTCAGATATGCAGATGACACCACCTTTATGGCAGAAAGCAAAGAACTAAAGAACCTCTTGATGAAATGAAAGAGGAAAGGGAAAAAGTTGGCTTAAAACTCAGCATTCAGAAAACTAAGATCATGGCATCCGGTCCCATCACTGCGTGGCAAATAGATGGGAAAACAGTGACAGATTTTATTTTCTTGAGATTCAAAATCACTGCAGATGGTGACTGCAGCCATGAAATTAAAAGATGCTTGCTCCTCGGAAGGAAAGCATGACCAACCTAGACAGCATATTAAAAAGCAGAGACATCACTTTGCCAACAAAGGTCCATCTAGTCAAAGTTATGTTTTTTCCAGTAGTCATGTATGGATGTGAGAGTCAGACTATAAAGAAGGCTGAGCACCAAAGAATTAATGCTTTTGAACTGTGGTGTTGGAGAAAACTCTTGAGAGTCCCTTGGACTGCAAGGAGATGCAACCAGTCTATCCTAAAGAAAATCAGTCCTGAATATTCATTGGAAGGACTGATGCTGACCCTGAAACTCCATACTTTGGCCACCTGATGCGAAGAACTGACTCACTAGAAAAGACCATGATGCTGGGAAAGATTGAAGGTGGAAGGAGAAGGGGATGATAGAGGATGAGGTGGTTGGATGGCATCACTGACTTGATGGATATGAGTTTGAGTAAGTTCCGGGAATTGGTGATGGACAGGGAAGCCTGGTGTGCTGCAGTCCATGGGGTCGCAAAGAGTCTGACACTGTAATGGGAATTCCTCATAATGTAGTTTCACAGCCTTGAGAAATTCCACAGAAAGAGCACCTGGAAAAACAGCATATATTAAGAAACTGTGTTAATGATCATCTTTCATGTTTTTCTTAAGAATAATCTCCTTGTTACAAACCTCAAGGCCAAACCCAGAAGGGAGTGTGACTGGGATCATGAAAGCATGGACCTGGGTTGGCATCAAGCATGAACGCTGCCTACATACTTGCTGATTGTTCCTGAGACTAGCCCCAAAGGGAACAGCCTGGGGTAAAAACAAGGAGATCTGGACTGTGTCAGTGTAGTGTCTTGGGAAAGATATGATTAAAAAAATCTTGTAGTGTGCAATTAGGAATAAAAGCTGGACTCAGGGTGGACTCTGCACCTCAGTCCAATAGTGGCTGCAGATCCCCTGACACATTGCACCAGATTTCGTATTCTGTCTTCATTCTTGTTGCTTGCTCCCGGACCATTAGGGCAACATAACATGAGTGAGCAACTGATTTGAACTTGTTAGAAGTGAAAAGTCTGACTGAAGATAATAGGAAAATCTGCTAGTCTTGAACACCGAAGATACTTATACATTATTGCCTCTTGAATAACTATTCTCACCACTGTGTGCATAGCCTGTATTTGACTATGGGGCATCCTCGATGGCTCAGCAGGTAAAGAAACCACCTGCAATGCAGGAGACACAGGAGAGCTAAAAGTATTTGTTAGAATTTGACAGATTGTTCTTTTTGTTTTTAATTCTTGACAAATAATTTTATGTTGAAAATGGTATACAGCTTTTTAAATGGTTGAATTGTAAAGGTTGTCCTAAGCATGATACAAAAAATTATCAATTCATATTTTAAATATAATTATATTAATTTTATAATCAACAGTATTTCAAGCTAATTTATGAGTTATTTAAAGTTATATTAGTTGGTAAGATACAAAATTCTAGGAAAGGCTGCTATTAAATTTGCTGTGGAGATGAAATATATAAAAAATTTAGACCTTATTAGGAGATAACGTTTCCATTTGAGATCAGCTAACTATAATGTTATGTAAAATTTGTTTTGATAGGGAATTGACATGGGAGATAGATGGACTTTTCATAATTTAGTTGATGAAAAGAGAAAATCTGGCCATCTATGGAAATATCTGTTGGCTGGAGGCATAGCGGGTACGTGTGCTCGAACATGTACAGCGCCGCTAGAGCGTCTGAAAACCCTCATGCAGGTGTGTTGCATAGTTCATGTACATGATTTTGAGTAATGTGAATAATGTTTGATGCTTTTAAAAAGGACGATTTCAGAAGTCTTAATAATATTTCTTGATTTTTTCATGTGCAAATTGCTTCATTGCCAGTAATCTAGACTCAGTTATTCAGTAAGTTCCCAGACACTCAACTCACCTTGAGGGTGCAACAACCAAGCGATATAGCATTCTCATTCACATGCATTTTGGAGTTTTGTGATGGAGACAGATCTGCAAATAAATAATTAAGTACAACCTAGTACTAGTATTCTAGAGAGGACAAAAATTAGGAAAATTTTTTTTTTTTTTTTTTGGTGGAGCCTGGGAAGGGAAGGCTGCACAATACTTTTGATTCTCTCCCTGGACTAGAAATTGTGACAAGAGACAGAAAGTGGTCAGGGTTGCACTCCCTCTTTATTCCTTATCAAATGCAGGGCCCTGTAGGTGGAATTCTTCAGTTTTCTGAAGTTTTGGGTCCCTTTCAAATTGATGCAGGCAATGAAGAAATTGCCTGAGCCTCGTGGCCAAGTCTCTGGTTATGACTGTTCAACTGAAACCAGGTGAGAAGGGTGTCCACCCTCTTCATTGCTCTATTCAAGGCAGAAATGATGGACCTATAACAACATTTGGTTACTGTCTCCTTTTAGCTTTTTTGAGTCACCATGGAATAAATCTGTCTCTAACTTTTATAGAAATATACAAAGCAAGGGAGCATGTCTGGCTGCTGGTATTCTGAGTTCAAAGCAGGGGAAAGGGACAGGAGGCCTACTGTGTATATTTACTCACTTAATTCATCTGTTTTTAGTCCTATGCCTCGCTGAATTCTTGAATTCTGTATTCCTGAGTTAAGATACTCTCAGCTTCCTCCAGAGAATAATGCCTCAAGGATTTTTAATGGCAAATTTAGTTCTATGTGCTTTCCCCTCCTCAGAGCCTTAAGTTACAACTTTTACTTTGCTAAATTAGTTATCACTTTTCCATTTGCTTTCTACCTCCCCCAAATCTGATGAAACCACTAGTACCTTTTACCCCTGCAGATTAGTAATGAGGTGACCATATAATTTTCATTTGAACCAAGACACTTTTAAAAAAGAAAGGGGTGCTTAATAATCATGGGGGGACAGCTTTTGGGCGAATTGGGATCGATGGGTACCCTAGTTATTGCCTTCTTTGTTACTTTACTATTGTTTTTGTGTGGTTTTGGGAGGATGAGGAAATAAACATGTGGGGTCATTTTACCACTTTTTCTGAAAGTCAGTATCTTACATGTCTAAAATTATTTTATTTTTCTTTTCTCTTTGATTGGCAGTTTGGCAGAATATGGACATCAAGGTCAAAAATGCTTTCCCTTAGAACTTCTTAAGGCATTATGTTATTATTTTCTAGCATTCAGTATTACTTCTGAAAAGTCTGATGCCATTTTGATATTTTGTAGATTACCTGGTTTTCCTCTCTGGAAGCATTTAGTCATGTCTCTACCTTGGGCTTTCCCAATGGCTCAGCATGTGAAGAATCTGCCTGCAATGCAGAAGACACAGGAGACACGGGTCAGATTCCTGGGTGGGGAAGATCCCCTCGAGGAGGAAATGGCAACTGACTCCAGTATTTTTGCCTGAAAAATCCATTGATAGAAAAAAAAAATCCCATGGGTAGAGGAGCCTGGCGGGCTACAATCCAAAGAATCTCAAAGAGTTGGACATGACTGAGCAACTAAGTACTACACTGGGTATTCTGAAATTGTACAATGTGAATTTAGGTAGGTTCTTTTCAACCCATTGTGCTTGACACTTGGTGGGCTCTTCTTAACTGTAAACTTAGGTCTTTCCTTAGCATTAGAGTATTCTAGTGTTTCCGCCTTAGTTTTCTTCACTATTCTCTCTGGAATTCTTCTGGTTGAATGGTTGAATGTGGTACCTCCCAGACTGACCTCAATGCAGCTTGTGTGTGTGTGTGTGTTAGTTGCTCAGTTGTGTCTGACTTTTTGTGACCCAATGGACTGTAGCCTGCCAGACTCCTCTGTCCATGGGATTTTCCAGGCAAGAATACTGGTGTGGGTTGTCATTCTCTTCTCCAGAGGATCCTCTTGACCCAGGGATTGAGCCTGGGTCTCCTGCATTGCAATCTTATCTTTTCATAAATATTTTTAATTACTATGTCATTTTACTCGACATTCTGGGACATTTCTTCAATACTGTTTTTTAACCCTTCTGTTGAACTTCTTATTTTAGTAATCACAGTTTAAATTTCTGAGAGCTCTTTTTATCCTTTGACTGATCCTTTTTCATAGTATCTTTTTCTTGTTTGGTATTTCTTAAAATGAATTCAATGTAATCTTGATTCTTTCTGAGGACATTACAGGGTTCTTTATGTTGTTTTGTTTTAGTTAACTAGTTTCCTAAATTGTCACTATTTTCTGTGGATTAATTATTCTGTTTAACTTAGTTTTGTGTTCTATGCTGCCTTTCCTCCTTCACATATATTATGACCCTTTATTGTTCTTTTATATTAAAAATGAAGAATGGATATTTTAGGTAGCTTGTATAGATTTCTTCTGCAGTTGTGTTTTCTAGCTATGTTTCTCCCACAGATTTCTTTTTTTACAAATTGAGATATAATTGACTTATTA
>SJYQ01004218.1:29910-42376 GCA_006410935.1 Redunca redunca
GTATAGGTATGCATTGCAAATGATCACCACAATAAATCTAGTTAACGTCCATCACCATATATAGTTATATATTTTTCTTCTGATGAGTTTTCAGATCTACTCTCTTAGCAAATCAGAATTTCTGTTATAAAAGGAATTTATACATCTGTTTATTTGCATTGTCTTTCTGTCACCAAGAAAATCAAGGAATGACCACAAGAAATAAATCCCTGTGAATCAGCCTCTTGAAAACTCCACACGTTTTTTTTTTGTAGTCTCACTGCTTCTTTTATCAGCTTCACTCTTCTTCTATGTAGGGCAGGCTTAAGCTTCTGCACTCCACACTCTCCACCTCTCTGCTCTGGGAGGCTGAGATAGAGGACTGGGGGGCAGCAACCCTTCTCAGGTCTGGCCCTGCTCTGCTTGTAGCACTGTCACTTTTCCTTTATATACATTGATGCTAAAAATTAGAATACTCTTGGTGAATTGAACCTTTTGTCACTGTCAAGTGATCTTCGTCTCTGTAAATGCCTTTAGTTCTATTTTGTCTGACATTGATATAGATGCACTCCCTACTCTTGCTTGGGATTTGTGTTATATATCCATTGTCGTTCTTTTACTTTCAGGCTTTCAGCATTTGTATGTTTTAGATAAGTTACAGGTAAATGCCGTATAGGTGGTTTTTATTTTATTTTATATATTTTTCATTTGTTTGGCTTGCTAGCATGGGTTGCAGGATCTTAGTTCTTCTACTGTGGATTGAACCAGGCCCTCAGCAGTAAAATCACAGAGTCCTTACCACTGGACTGACAGGGAATTTCCTGGATTTTGTTATATTTTAAACTGGAAGACTTATTTCATTTAACAGTTGGTGTACTTATTGATATCGTGTTCAAGGCTGCCATCTTGTTTTATGCTTTCTGTTTCTCCTGCATGTTCTAAGATTTTCTTATTTCTTATTTCCTTTCTTGTCTTCAGTTATATTTTTTAAAGTTATTCTACTTTTTACCCCCTCCATTAGTTTTTGATGTTGTTTTTTAAAATATCACTTGGAGTAATAACTTGAGGAGCTATGATGATGATATCCAGCTTGAGATTAGATTTTTATTTGTTTCTGTTAGGTGCTTGGGAGGACTATCAATCTGGGATCACATTATTTAATTCAGATTTGAGTCTTGAAGTTCCCAGAACCACTCAGCTGATACAAAGCCATGCTGTAAGTCCTTGCAGAGGCTGGTTTCTTCTGGTTTACCCTTACCATAAGGGGATAGACCTGCAAAATCCCAGTTTAAAGTGGAGATGGTTCTTCAGAGACCTATACCTTCAGTGAGCCCTGAGCTTCCCTGGTGGCTCAGATGGTAGTGTCTGACTGCAAAGCGGGAGACCCAGGTTCGATTCCTGGGTCGGGAAGATCCCCTGGAGAAGGAATAGCAATCCACTCCAACACTCTTGCCTGGAAAATCCCATGGACGGAGGAGCCTGATAAGCTACAGTCCGTGGAGTCCCAAAGAGCTGGACATGACTGAGCAACTTCACTTTCACCTTCAACCCAGCGAGGCAACAAAACAATGAGTTAACTTTATAATTGTTTTTCCTGGGTCCAGAAGTACACTTGAGTGCTAATCCTACCTTTCTGGATTTTCTCCTTCTCTCCTAGATACTGGCCTTGGAATATGTCTCTGTCTTGTTAGCTCATGGATACCTTTAAGAAACTTTAAGAAATAAATATGCCATTGGCTTTTTCAGTTATCCTTATTTGGAAGTACATTCCTTCCTTATCACCCAGCTTGCCATTACTGCAAGTGAATTCTATACGTCAGTTCAGTTCAGTCACTCAGTCATATTCAACTCTTTGCCGACTACATGAACTGCAGCACACCAGGCCTCCCTGTCCATCACCAACTCCCAGAGTTTACCCAAACTTGTGTCCGTTGAGACGGTGATGCCATCCAACCATCTCATCCTCTGTTGTCCCTTCTCCTTCTGCTCTCAA
Source organism: Redunca redunca (assembly GCA_006410935.1). Classification (NCBI taxonomy): domain Eukaryota; kingdom Metazoa; phylum Chordata; class Mammalia; order Artiodactyla; family Bovidae; genus Redunca; species Redunca redunca. The sequence continues at coordinate 31,883 of SJYQ01004218.1, forward strand.
TCTTTCCCAGCATCAAGGTCTTTTCAAAGGAGTCAGCTCTTCACATCAGGTGGCCAAAATATTGGAGTTTCAGCTTCAACATCAGTCCTTCCAATGAACACCCAGAACTGATCTCATTTAGGATGGACTGGTTGCATTTCCTTGCAGGCCAAGGGATGCTCAAGAGTCTTCTCCAACACCACAGTTCAAAAGCATCAATTCTTTGGCACTCAGCTTTCTTTATAGTCCAACTCTCACATCCATACATGACCACTGGAAAAACCATAGCCTTGACTAGACGGACCTTGGTTGGCAAAGTAATGTCTCTGCATTTTAATATGCTGTCTAGGTTGGTCATAACTTTCCTTCCAAGAGTAAGCATCTTTTAATTTCATGGCTGCAGTCACCACCTGCAGTGATTTTGGAGCCCCCAAAATAAAGTCTGACACTGTTTCCCCGTCTATTTGCTGTGAAGTGATGGGACTGGATGCCATGATCTTCATTTTCTGAATGTTGAGCTTTAAGCCAACTTTTTCACTCTCCACTTTCACTTTCATCAAGAGGCTCTTTAGTTCTTCTTCACTTTCTGCCATAAGGGTGGTGTCATCTGCATATCTGAGGTTATTGATATTTCTCCTAACAATCTTGATTCCAGCTTGTGCTTCTTCCAGCCCAGCATTTCTCATGATGTACTCTGCATATAAGTTAAATAAGCAGGGTGACAATATACAGCCTTGACACACTCCTTTATATATTTGGAACCAGTCTGTTGTTCCATGTCCAGTTCTAACCATTGCTTCCTGACCTACATACAGGTTTCTCAAGAGGCAGGTCAGGTGGTCTGGTATTCCCATCTCTTTCAGAATTTTCCACAGTTTATTGTGATCCACACAGTCAAAGGCTTTGGCATAGTCAATAAAGCAGAAATAGATGTTTTTCTGGAACTTTCTTGCTTTTTCCATGATCCAGCGGATGTTGGCAATTTGATCTCTGGTTCCTCTGCTTTTTCTAAAACCAGCTTGAACATCTGGAAGTTCGTGGTTCATGTATTGCTGAAGCTTGGCTTGGAGAATTTTGAGCATTACTTTACTAGCATGTGAGATGAGTGCAATTGGGTGGTAGTTTGAGCATTCTTTGGCATTTCCTTTCTTTGGGATTGGAATGAAAACTGACCTTTTCCAGTCCTGTGGCCACTGCTGAGTTTTCCAAATTTGCTGGCATATTGAGTGCAGCACTTTCACAGCATCATTTTCCAGGATTTGAAATAGCTCCACTGGAATTCCATCACCTGCACTAGCTTTGTTCATAGTGATGCTTCCTAAGGCCTACTTGACTTCACATTCCAGGATGTCTGGCTCTAGGTGAGTGATCACACCATCTTTATTATCTGGGTCATGAAGATTTTTTTTGTACAGTTCTGTGTATTCTTGTCACCTCTTCTTAATATCTTCTGGTTCTGTTAGGTCCATACCATTTCTGTCCTTTATTGAGCCCATCTTTGCATGAAATGTTCCCTTGGCATCTCTAATTTTCTTGAAGAGATCTCTAGTCTTTTCCATTCTGTTGTTTTCCTCTATTTCTTTGCATCGATCAGTGAGGTAGGCTTTCTTATTTCTCCTTGCTATTCTTTGGAACTCTGCATTCAAACGGGTATATCTTTCCCTTTCTTCTTTGCTTTTCACTTCCCTTCTTTTCACAGCTATTTGTAAGGCCTCCTCATATAGCCGTTTTGCTTTTTTGCATTTCTTTTTCTTGGGGGTGGTCTTGATTCCTGTCTCCTGTACAATGTCACGAACCTCCAACCATAGTTCATCAGGTATTCTATCAGATCTAGACCCTTAAATCTATTTCTCACTCCCACTGTATAATCATAAGGGATTTGATGTAGGTCATACCTGAATGGACTAGTTGTTTTCCCTACTTTCTCGAATTTAAGTCTGAATTTGGTAATAAGGAGTTCATGATCTGAGCCACAGTCAGCTCCCAGTCTTGTTTTTGCTGACTGTATCGAGCTTCTTCATCTTTGGCTGTAAAGAATATAATCAATCTGATTTTGGTGTTGACCATCTGGTGATGTCCATATGTAGAGTCTTCTCTTGTGTTGTTGGAAGAGGGTGTTTGCTATGACCAGTGCCTTCTCTTGGGAAAACTCTATTAGCCTCTGCCCTGCTTCATTCTGTACTCCAAGGCCAAATTTGCCTGTTACTCCAGGTGTTTCTTGAATTCCTACTTTTGTATTCCAATACCCTATAATGAAAAGGACATCTTTTTTGCGTGTTAGTTATAAAAGGTCTTGCAGGTCTTCATAGAACCGTTCAACTTCAGCTTCTTTACAGTTACTGGTCGGGGCATAGACTTGGATTACTGTGACATTGAATGGTTTGCCTTGGAAACTAACAGATCATTCTGTTGTTTTTGAGATTGCATCCAAGGACTGCATTTCAGACTCTTGTTGACTATGATGGTTCCTCCCTAAGGCTTTTGATATGTAGTCACATTTATCATACATTACTTTTCCTAGTACTGTATGAAACTACTTGTTTCCCTGTATCCTCCCAAACATCAGGTCATATTATTTTATAAAAGATCTTGCTGGCAAGAGAGACAATAATTGGTGCACAAAAATTTCCAAAATTATCTAAATACTCAAATGAACCTTGTCACTTGTATTTTTATCTTACTAATGCTCTGAACAGAGAGGCCAAGGGATGATGCAGGAGGGCAGTTGGCTGGTAGGAAGGCACGTAGGTAGACTGATTAGTAGTCACCTAGGCAGGCACCCATTGAAAGGAGTCTACCTGGGACTCCCTGGAGCTAGAGTGACTGGTGCAGGAGAGAGTGGGTATGCAAGGGCTTAGCTCAGTGACTGTATACAAGCCAGTTCAGATAGATTTCCTTATGTTATATGTTGACTGAATATCAACTCTCTTTTATAGATTTATTGCACAAGTTAAAGTAAACCTATTTATTACTATGGCTGTAAAATACAGGTATCATTCTGAGTTTGTGTCTTTTTCTTCTCAATAGAGAGTTGGTAATTATCTTCATACTGGTTCTTCTTTTTTTTTTTTCATTTTTGGTCAGTTTTTCCTCCTTTTCTCTTCATATATGTTTTACAATGAGCCTGCTGATCCCCTCCACATTTACTAGGTATCCAACTTCATACTACAGCCATCAGACTGCTGTTAGTCTCCTTAAAAACAGATATATAGCTCTTTAATACCTCTTATTTTAAAACCACTTTTGTAGCTTCTTTTACTGGACTATATTTGTTGAATTTATCTTTTATTTTTCTGGTTATCTTCACTCACATGTGGCATCATATTGCTCTGGGTTTAATTTTTCTTATGTTAATGCAGTATAGTCAATGTCCAGAGCACATTCTCTGATACTGTCTTAAGACAAGTGTATATCTCTTTTCTAATACGTGCCCTGGAGAAAGGTTTCAGATCTTGGCCACAGAGTTAGTTGGATTCTGCTGTTTTTTTCTCTGCTTTCACTGACCACACTGATCACCCTTGTTAAAGGCCTCATAAGCCAGTTGTTAGCAATAAGTTCTCTGAGTTTCTGTGCCCTTAACTTTTCAGAAATGTTGCTTCCCTGACACTTCTCTTGAAATGTACACTCAATTTCACTCTTCCTGATGGGAGAGTCATTTGTTCATCCCTCCAATGAGGGGGCAACAAAGCAACCTTGTCTGCAGCATGATCTTGTGTTCCATGTGTAAGGTGTCCTCTTCTTAAGCTATAGTGCAGGGATTAAAATAAACATGCCTCAAAAGCTGTCTAATCACGTGGACAGCTGCTGTTTCCCCAACAGGAGAGACCTTCCATATTTTAGGAACTTCAACTCTGTCCTGCCAGTCACATGAAAATTACAGTATGTGGTTTTCAAAGTTCTTCAAATTGTACTGTGATTTTCAAAATTCTTCCTTTCCTTTTCAAGGCTCAGAGTTTAGAAACAAAGAATGTGAAGATAATGAGCCATTTAATAGAGATGGTGAAAGAGGGTGGAGTCATTTCTTTGTGGAGAGGAAATGGTACGAATGTTCTCAAGCTTGCTCCTGAAATAGCTGTTAAGATCTGGTCTTATGAACAGGTAAAAACCACACTGCCTATGACATTTATTAACAAGGGAATGTTATTCAGTTTTACCTTTTAAAAAATTGGTTGGGGTTATTACAAAACAAAAGGAAGTAGTTGTTAATATCTGTGTTGGAACATTACTATAAAGTTATATAACTATATTATTATATAATTGTGTGTGTGTGTGTTAAGTTGCTTCAGTCATGTCTGACTCTTTGTGACCCCATGGACTGTAGCTTGCCAGGTTCCTCTCTCCATGGGATTCTCCAGGCAAGAATACTGAGTTTGTTTGTCATGTCATGTTGCTTCATTATAACATGGTTGCCATCAAAACATATTGCATAAGGTTCTCAGTTGTTTCCATCTCAAAGTTTTCCATTTTCTTTATATTTATTGCTTATCATAATCAACACTTCTTGAATGTTTGCTATATACCTTATTTGCTGTATATCTTATTCTAAACAAATTGAGGTACAAGATGATGTCTCTACTGTTAAGGTTGAGGCCTCCTATCTAATATACATGACTATATTTAGGTACTAGGTAATGCAAGAGACACAGGTTTGATTCCTGGGTCAGGAGGATCCCCTGGAAAAGGATATGGCAACTCACTCCAGTATTCTTGCCTGGGAAATCTCATGGAAAGAAGAGCCTGGTGGGCTATAGTCTGTGGAATCGCAGATTTGGACATGACTGAGTGACTAAGCAGCACGAAAATGTGGATTATAGTTTTAAACTATAAATTAAATGCCTAGGTATCCACTGATATTGAATGACTTTCATGCCTCTTTGAACTTTTTCAGTGCTAACATCCCTTTGAACTCTTGTTAATACAGTATAAGGAGTATCTTTCTTCTGACGAAGGCAAATTAGGAACACTTGAGAAATTTGCTTCTGCTTCTTTGGCTGGTGCCACTTCTCAGTCTTTTATTTACCCCTTAGAGGTAAGTGCTATTGAAAAAGATTTGTTATCCTTAATGAAAATTATGGCTGTTTTTTTCAAGTGAGCCAGAATCCTCTTATTATTAGTAGCTATTGAGTAGAGAAAATCTGTTGCTAGGGCAGTGTTACCAGAACTGTGATATCTAAGCTGGCATTTCTATTGCTTTGATTTGTATCACATTTTATTTTACTAAAATATAAATACCACTTACATTTACTCATATAAGTGATATAGTATTTGTCTTTCTGACTTTGCTTAGTATGATGATATCTAGGTCCATCCATGTTGTTGCAAATGGCATTATTTCATTCTTTTTGAAGGCTAAGTAACATTTCATTGTGTGTATATATATATATGTGTGTGTGTGTGTGTGTATATATATATGTACACACACACACACATACCATGTGTTCTTTATCCATTCATCTGCCAATGGGACATTTTGTTGCTGTTATTTTCTTACATTTTCCCTTCCATATGAACATTAGAATTGGCTTGCCAAGTTTCTTAAAGAAACCAAAGAAAACCAAATTGGATTTTGACTCTTAGATGTATTTAGTGAATTTGGGGAAGAAATGCAGTTATAATATTGAATTTCTTTTTTTGCCCAGGAATGAGATATGTCTTCCTTTACATTTAGATCTTTTCTTGTATTATTTGATAAAGTTTATAATTTTCTTATACAGGTCTAATGCATCTGTGGCTTTTATTACTAGATACATTGTGGTATTTGTTGCTATTAATGTATTTCATTAGATTTTCCTAATGTTTATTGCTGGTATATATGAAAACTCCTGAATTTTTAAGTTAAACTTATATCCAACCACTTTACATTTCTCTTATTAAATAATCTGGAAACTCTTAAGAATTTCTTTTAATTCTTGTTTTCCTGAAATTTTATCATGAAATGTGTAGATTCTGACCCTTTTCTTTCATCAGTTAATTTCAGATCTTTTTAATGATCTTTTTTCTGGNTAGTCCCACCAACAGTGCTCAAGGGTTCGCTTTCTTCACACCTTGCCAACACTTGTTATTTGATGTCTCGATGATAGCCATTCTGATAGGTGTGAGGTGATATCTCATTATAGTTTTGATTTTCATTTCTCTGATGATTTGTGATACTGAGCATCCTTTCATGTTTGTTGGTCATTTGTATGTCTTCTTTGGAAAAATGTCTACTCAGGTCTTCTGTCCTTTTTTTTGGTGGGGAGTTTGATGTTGAATCGTATGAGTTCTTTGTATATTTTGGATATCAACCCCTTATCAGATATATAATTTGCAGATATCTTCTCCCATTCAGTAGGATGCCTTTTTGTTTTGTTAATAGCTTCCTTTGTTGTGAAAAAGCCCTTTGATTTAATGTAATTTCATCTGTTTATTTTTGCTTTTGTTTCCCTTTGCCTGAGGAGACATATACAAAAAATATTGCTAAGACTGATGTCAAAGTGTACACTGCCTATATTTTCTTCTAAAAGTTTTATAGTTTCAAGTCTTAAATTTAAATCTTTAATCCATTTGGAGTTTATTTTTGTAAATGATGTGAGAAAGTAGTCTGGGTTGAGTCTTTTGCATATAACTGTCCAGTCTTCCCAGCACCATTTATTGAGAAGGCTGTGTTTTCTCCATAGTACCTCCAACATCTTGTCTCCTCTGGAATTATTTACAATTAGCCATATAAATATGGGTTTATTTCTTGGCTCTCTATTCTCTTCCATTGATTTATGTGTCTGTTTTGGGTCCAGCATCATACTGTTTTGATTGCTGTAGCTTTGTAGTATAGTTTGAAACCAAGGGGTATGTTACCTCTAGCTTTCTTCTTTCTCAAGATTGTTTAGGTTATTTGTGGTATTTTGTGTTCCCATTCAAATTAAAAATTTTATTTGTTCTAGTTCTGTGAAAAATGCCATTGGTATTTTGATAGAGCCTACACAAAATCTGTAGATTGCCTTGGGTAATATAGTCATATTAATAATATTAATTCTTCTAATCCATGAGCATAGTTATCTTCCCACTTTTTTGTGTTGTCTTCAGTTTCTTTCATCAGTGTCTTACAGTTTTCTGGTACAAGTCTTTAATCTTTTTGGTTAGATTTATTCCTAGGTATTTCATTATTTTTATGCAATTGTAAATGGGCTGTTTTTTAATTTTCTCTTTCTGTTAGTTTATTGTCAACGTAAAGAAATACCAACAAGGATGTTTCCACATGTCAATTTAAAAAATTGCTTTGGCAGGTGGATTCTTAACCACTGGGCCACCAGGAAAGCCCTGGATGATAATTTTGTATTCTGTAACTTTACTGAATTAATTTATGAGTTTGAATAATTTCCTTGGTGTCAGCTTTTTAGTATTTTCTATATAGTATCATCCCACCTGCAAACAATGACAGTTTTAGTTCTTTCCAATTTAGATCCATTTTCTTTTTCTTGTCTGACTACTGTGGCTAGGACTTCCAATACTATGTTGAATAAAAGTGGTTTAGTGAGCATCTTTTTCTTGTTCCTGATCTTAGCTTTTCACCATTGAGTATGATATTGGCAGTAAGTTTGTCTTATATGGCCATTATTATATTGAGGTATATTCCCTCTATGCCCACTTTCTTGGGAGTTTTATCATAAATGAATGTTGAATTTTATCAAAAGTTTTTTCTGCATCTTGAGATGATCACATGATTTTTATCCTTCAGTGTTCATGTAATGTGTGACATTGATATGCAAATATTGAACTGTCCTCCTAGATGAAATATACTCTTGAATTCCTCTGAGGATTTAAATTATTTTTGTTTTAAAGTCTCCAATTTGTTTTGCTATTATTTATTTTCTCTAAACTCCAAGTTAATGAATACAAGGAACACCCAGAGACCCTGGATTAATCATGAAGGTGATTAATTTTAGAGCTATGAGTCAGAGCAGATGTATAAATTTTAAATATATTCAGAATATATTTTTCTGTCATGATGATACATCTTTACTCTTTTAAAAGAATGAAACATCCAATTTTTAAAAACAATGCAGATTTTCCATGTGGTTTTTGAATTTTAAGATTATTTTCTCTTCAAAGTATAAATTGACCTGTGTGTTTATCTGGCAGTATTTATATATAATCTAGGATAAGCAGTATGTCCTTCAGATTGTGTAGCTTTATATATGCACAGTAAAGAAGGAACTGGTCTAATAAGAGATAAGGAGATTCCTGCAAATACATTTCTATCATAGCATTTCTCAATGAAAAATGAATAAATAGTATAACAATTAAGGCTCACCAAGTTTCTTTCCCACTTGGTAAAGAAACAGCTTATTTCATGCTAAACTTCAATGTCAGCAGAGTTTTCTGTGTTTTCCATTAGTCCAAGGAAACTCTGGATACTCTACACAAATTTCAATAAACATTTTGCCTTTCTCCATGCAGGGGTGTGTGTGTGCGAGTGTGTGTGTTTGTGTAGAGAGAGAGCAAGTTGGAAACATTGTGTCCCTTTACCTTTAAAAATTTCAGTGTGAATTTCCTTAGAACGAAGAACTTTCTTTTATATATTATCAAAATCAGGAAATTTATCAGCAGTACAATACTATTATCTAATCCATAGTCCTTATTGAAATGTAGTTAATTGTTGATTGTTCTAATAATTGTCTTTATAGTAATTTCTTTTTCCAGATCCAATTCAGATCATGTGTCAGGTCTCTTTAACATCCTTTCATCTGGATAAGTTCCTCAGTCTTTTATTTTCTATTTTTTGGGTCTCTGTTTGTGTTGGTATTTGTGTGTGTGCTCTTACACACATATATATATGTATGTATATATATGGTTTAAAAAACCTACTGTCATTCACAAGTTGTGTGTATATGTATACGTGTGTTGATGTTTGTGAAATCCTAATATCAGTTTATTAGGATACTTATGTTGGAGATGGAGGTTGTAGGAGCTTCATTTTTCTTTTAGGTTTCTTTTCTGAACATATCTGACACATAGTATTATGTAAATTTAAGGTGTTCATCAGTTAATTTGATACATTTATATATTATAGCAATATTTAGCACTACAATCACATTCATAGTTATTCTTTCTTTTTAGTGGTTGGAATAAATAAGTTCTAGTCTCTCAGCAAGATGGTTGATTATAGTACAAGATTGTTGTCTGTATTCACTATACTGTGTGTTAGATCTCTGCTGCTGCTGCTGCTGCTAAGTCGCTTCAGTTGTGTCCAACTCTGTGTGACCCCAGAGACGGCAGCCCACCAGGCTCCCCGGTCCCTGGGATTCTCCAGGCAAGAACACTGGAGTGGGTTGCCATTTCCTCTAGAGCTTAATTATTACTTGTTGCAAGTTTGTACCCTTAAATTGCATCTGTCTTACCTGCCCCACTTCTTATGCCCTGGTAACCACTATTTTACTCTGTTTTTGCAAGTTTGGCTTTTTAGATTAAACATATAAGTGATACTGTACTGTACTTGTCTTCCTCTGTCTGATTTATTTCACTTAGCACACTACACATGGCAGAATGTCCTCCTTTTTCATGGCTGAATAACATTCTATTATAATATATACACATATGTGTATATATGAATGGACAACGAAGATATATATGCATATCTATGCATATATGGACAATGAAGATATATATGCCTATATATGCATATCTGTTGATGAGCTTATTTCCATATCTTGGCTATTGTGCATAGTGCTACAGAATAGTGCTAAACATACAAACATAGTAGTGCATATATCTCTTTGAAATCCTGTTTTCATTTTTTTTGTGTATTATAACCAGAAGAATTGCAGGGTCATAGGATAAATCTACTTTTATTTTTTTGAGGAACCTCCAACTTGTTTTCCATAGTGGTTGGTCCAATTATATTCTATTTTGGGTTCCTTATCTGACTTACAGTGCAATAATAGCTGTGGCTACACTAGTATGTATAATCATAAGGGATTTGATTTAGGTCATACCTGAATGGTCTAGTGGTTTTCCCTACTTTCTTCAATTTAAGTCTGAATTTGGCAATAAGGAGTTCATGATCTGAGCCACAGTCAGCTCCTGTTCTTGTTTTTGTTGACTGTATAGAGCTTCTCCATCTTTGGCTGCAGAGAATATAATCAATCTGATTTCGGTGTTGACCATCTGGTGATGTCCATGTGTAGAATCTTCTCTTGTGTTGTTGGAAGAGGGTGTTTGCTATTACCAGTGCATTTTCTTGGCAAACTCTATTAGTCTTTGCCCTGCTTCATTCTGTACTCCAAGGCCAAATTTGCCTGTTACTCCAGATGTTTCTTGACTTCCTACTTTTGCATTCCAGTCCCCTATAATGAAAAGGACATCTTTTTTAGGTGTTAGTTCTAAAAGGTCTTGTAGGTCTTCATAAAACCATTCAACTCAGCTTCTTCAGGGTTACTGGTTGGGGCATAGACTTGGATAACTGTGATATTGAATGGTTTGCCTTGGAGACAGAGATCATTCTGTCGTTTTTGAGATTGCATCCAAGTACTGCATTTCAGA
>SJYQ01004218.1:43785-54405 GCA_006410935.1 Redunca redunca
AAACGAAGATCATGGCATCCGGTCCCATCACTTCATGGGAAATAGATGGGAAACAGTGGAAACAGCGGCAGACTTTATTTTTGGGGGCTTCAAAATCAGTGCAGATGGTGACTGCAGCCATGAAATTAACAGACACTCCTTGGAAGAAAAGTTATGACCAACCTAGATAGCATATTCAAAAGCAGAGACATTACTTTGGTGACTGAGGTCCATCTAGTCAAGGCTATGGTTTTTCCAGTGGTCATGTATGGTTGTGAGAGTTGGACTGTGAAGAAGGCTGAGAGCCAAAGAATTGATGCTTTTGAGCTGTCGTGTTAGAGAAGACTCCTGAGAGTCCCTTGGACTGCAAGGAGATCCAACCAGGCCATTCTGAAGGAGATCAGCCCTGGGATTTCTTTGGAAGCAATGATGTTAAAGCCGAAACTCCAGTACTTTGGCCACCTCATGCGAAGAGTTGACTCACTGGAAAAGACTCTGATGCTGGGAGAGATTGGGGGCAGGAGGAGAAGGGGATGACAGAGGATGAGATGGCTGGATGGAATCACTGACTCAATGGACGTGAGTCTGAATGAACTCCGGGAGATGGTGATGGACAGGGAGCCTGGTGTGCTGCAATTCATGGGGTCGCAAGAGTCGGACACGACTGAGTGACTGAACTGAACTGAACCAGGTGTTTCTTGACTTCCTACTTTTGCATTCCAGTCCCCCATAATGGAAAGAACATCTTTTTGCGGTGTTAGTTCTAAAAGGTCTTGTAGGTCTTCATAGAACCGTTCAACTTCAGCTTCTTTAGCGTTACTGGTTGGAGCAGAGACAGATTACTGTGATATTGAATGGTTTGCCTTGGAAACGAACAGAGATCATATTGTCGTTTTTGAGATTGCATGCAAGTACTGCAGTTTGGACTCTTTTGTTGACCATGATGGCTACTCCATTTCTTCCAAGGGATTCCTGCCTGTAGTAGTAAATATAATGGTCATCTGAGTTAAAGTCACCCATTCCAGTCCATTTTAGTTCGCTGATTTCCTAGAATGTTGACGTTCACTCTTGCCATCTCTTGTTTGACTACTTCCAATTTGCCTTGATTCATGGACCTGACAGTCAAGGTTCCTATAATGGCACCCCACTCCAGTACGCTCGCCTGGAAAATCCCATGGACGGAGGAGCCTGGAAGGCTGCAGTCCATGGGGTCGCTGAGGGTCAGACACGACTGAGCAATTTCACTTTCATCTTTCACTTTCATGCATTGGAGAAGGAAATGGCAACTCACTCCAGTGTTCTTGCCTGGGGAATCCCAGGGATGGGGGAGCCTGGTGGGTTGCTCTCTATGGGGTCGCGCAGAGTCAAACATGACTGAAGTGACTTAGCAGCAGCAGCATGCAATATTGCTGTTTACAACATTGGACCTTGCTTCTATCACCAGTCACATCCACAACTGGCTATTGTTTTCACTTTGGCTCCATCCCTTCATTCTTTCTGGAGTTATTTCTCCACTGATCTCCAGTAGCATATTGAGCACCTACTGACCTGGGGAGTTCCTCTTTCAGTATCCTCTCATTTTGGCTTTTCATACCGTTCATGGGGTTCTCAAGGCAAGAATACTGAAGTGGTTTGCCATTCCCTTCTCCAGTGGACCACATTCTTTCAGACCTCTCCACCATGACCCGCCCAGCTTGGGTGGCCCCACAGGGCATAGCTTAGTTTCATTGAGTTAGACAGGGCTGTGGTCCTAGAGTGGTTAGATTGACTAGTTTTCTGTGAGTATGGTTTCAGTGTGTCTGCCCTCTGCTGCCCTCTTGCAACACCTACCATCTTAACTTGGACGTGGGGTATCTCTTCACGGCTGCTCCAGCAAAGCGCAGCCGCTGCTCCTTACCTTGGACGAGGGGTATCTCCTCAACGCCACCCCTCCTGACCTTGAATGTGGAATAGCTCCTCTAGGCCCTCCTGCGCCCATGCAGCCACCGCTTCTTGGACGTGGGGTTGTTCGTACACACATAAGTAAGTAATAACTCCATCAGTTTAATTTAACACTATGATCAAAATTTCTACATATGAAAAAAAGAGAAAGGTATATAAACTTCTGAGAATGAATCAGTCTGGCAGTAGCATAGTTTTTTTATTACTAACGGGTAGAAATATTAAACTTTTCATAAGGAAGATAGAATAAATATTTTAAAATATGACTAGATAAAATAGTTTTAAACTTCCCTGGTGGCTCAGCTGGTAAGAATGTGCCTGCAATATGGGAGACCTGGGTTCGGTCCTTGGTTTGGAAAGATCCCCTGGAGAAGGGAAAGGCTACCCACTCCAGTGTTCTGGTCTGAAGAATTTCATGGACTGTGTAGTCCATGGGGTCGCAGAGAGTTGGACAATACTGAGTGACTTTCACTTTCACTATTTAATAATACACACCAATGCTGAAAGAAATCTTGTAGAGGTTTATGTGAAGGTTTTATCTAATCCACTTTGCAAAATTTGGAATCCTAAGAAGCATTCTACTTAACGTTTAAGAGATCTGTGTCACAAACCCATTCTGTTTTGGCTGATAGTGCATTTTATTGTCTGATGCAAGCTGCGTTTTTCCCAGCTCATAACATGAGCCTTGAGAATAGCTGAAAAAAGTGCTTATAGTTAAATATCTAAAAAGAAGGGACCACTTTTTTGTCTTCAGTATTTCCTACAGATATTCTTTTTACCTTGCTGTCAACAGATTCTCCCTCATGAATTCCCTCATGAATCCCCCCTCCCTCATGAATCCTTTGATAACAGTCAGGAAATAAAAGAAGTAAAGTCATTAAGCAAGAATTATCAGTTTACTCCCCTGTTATTTCATTTTACTTTTATTATCATTAGCCCCCACCTTATTGTATATGTGCATTTAGAATCTGGTGCACACAAGATTTTGTTTGTGCCCTCCAAGTGTCTCTGGAGGGTATGAGCTTTGATTTTAAATCTGATTGCTCCTGTCCTTCCGCCTTGTAGCTTCTCCCTGTCCTTAGGCGTGGGGTATCTTTCTTTCGGTGGGTTCCTACGTCCTTCTCTTGATGGTTGCTCAGCATCTAGCTCCTCTCAGGAGAAGATGAGCAAACGTCCTTCTACTCTGCCATCTTGTGAAACGCCCACTTTCAGGGACACCCTTGTGCTGTGAACCGGGGCAACCACCACATCCCTTAGGGTTTTAGTTTTCTCCCAGAATTCTTCATGACACTGGAAAAGGCAAATTTTTCTTAGGCAGGACATCAGAACACTACCTCTCAGAGCTCACTGTCTTCCTTTTAAAATGGAACTAATACTGAGTGCCCTGCCGGTCGTGGAGTTAGGTCAAAGCGCTGTTCATTTTTAATGCCCACCTTCATTCTTATCAGAGAAGTACATAAAAAGAAGAAAGGACTGGAAGTTATAAGAACTTAGAGTGTATTGCAGAGTCATGAATGAAGGTCCTCTCCCCTGATAATCTTTACCGTAGGGCTGGGGAGTGAGGCCTTGGCTCACTTTCCATAAAGTGAGAAAGGGGCCACTGGTGAATCCAGGTACATTCTCAGGCAAATCCTTCTCAGGAAAAGGTATGAGTGCAGGCTGAGAACCTGCAACTTATTTTCTTGAAACTATAGGGGGGTACTTCCCTGATTGTACAGTGGATAAGAATCTGCCTGCCAATGCAGGGGACACAGGCTTGATCCCTGGTCCAGGAAGATTCTACATGATGCGGAGCATCTAAGCCCAGGCCCCACAGCTACTGAGCCTGTGCTCTAGGGTCCGTGACCCGCAACTGCTAGAGCCCGTGCTCCCCAAGACGAGAGGCCAGCACAGTGAGCAGTCCATGCACTGCAACCAAGGGCGGCCCTGGCTCGCCGCAGCCAGGGAAAGTCCGTGGGGAGCCACGAAGACCCAGAGCAACCACAAAGAAAGAGAAACTGTCGGGGGGATTCTGGTTCAGGATGGTGACATAGAAGAACTCCAGATCTACAGCTCCGTGTAGAACAAATTCTCCTGGACAAAACCTAAAAGCTGGCGACACATCAGGCGAAGGGGAGAAGGTCCAAGTGGAAGCAGGGTGGAGAGGCTGGGACACAGTCCAGTCCTAATGCCTCGCCCCTGCCATGCTGCACATGTTTGAAAGGAACTTGGAGAGTGGATCTTGAAATATCTCAGCAGAGAAAAAGAAATTTTGTACCTATATGTGGCGATGGGTGTGAACTGATTGTGATGATCATCTAGATATACACATATTGAATCATTTACATTGTACACCGACGTCAATTTTACCTCATTAAAAAAAAAAAAAAGAATGCCCAAACATCTGCAGGAATTCCCACAGTCCTTGGAAAGCCCTCCCAGGGCTACGAGTGTCTGCTTTGACTCTTATCTGCTCAGATCAATGCTATGGTGTATGGACCTTGGGATGCGAGAGGGAAAAAGAGAGCTGATGTGCTATCAGAGCCCTTGGAAGAGTGCCTCTTTAAAGCACTGTTAAATTATCAGTGTGCTCAGGGATAACCCTGACACAGAACTTGTGAGAGGACACATGCTGAGTCTGAAAACTTGGAATTGCTTTTTTTCCTGTTGGTTAGAATAATCATACATTCCGTTTTTGTGCACTCTTGCTTATTTCTGAAATTTTGACTCTTTTCATTAAAATTATATGGGGTAATCACCTATTGATAGAGGTTTAAAATTAGCTGGAAGGGTACAAAGGTCACTAATTGGATTAATTTATTCAAACAATGAAGCTCTCTCAGGGCTAAAATACTGCCCTATGCTCCCTTTCTCCTGAGACAAGCCTGATTTTTGTTGATAACATTAGCATTTGTGCAGAAAGGAGACAAAAAAAAACAAAAAACAAAAAACAACTCACAAGTTGCTTGTCCAGCAGTTAGAGAAATCCTTAGGATTTTTATACTTAGAGTGAAGATCTATTGGTTGCGGCTGCTGCTGCTAAGTCACTTCAGTCGTGTCTGACTCTGTGCGACCCCATAGACGGCAGCCCACCAGGCTCCCCTGTCCCTGGGATTCTCCAGGCGAGAACACTGGAATGGGTTGTCATTTCCTTCTCCAATGCATGAAAGTGAGAAGTGAAAGTGAGGTCGCTCAGTCGTGTCATCTGGGATTATTAAAATGGTAAAACTCAAAGACTGGGAGCTGATGATGCATAACACCACTGAGTAGGAAAGAATGAACTGATATTATCATTGCATCTAAAGGATAGGGTAGAAATTTTATGTCAGGACCTACAGGCATTTTCTCAGCTTCCCAGTCCTCCTTGACTCCTTTCGTTCAGGCCCAGTGTGGTTAGTTTGTAACTTGTCACTTCGCATCTTTGCAAAGTCTGATGAGAAGCTAATCAAAGCATTTTAAGGAGATGTAAGAAGGAAGTTATATGGAGTGAAGTCTGCGCAGTGAAGAGCTAGAATGGTCCTCACTGAAGTTACCCATTCATCCGTTTGGCTCTATATCCAGTCCGGGAGGACCACTTGGGGAGCCGTATTTCTTTCTATCTTGGAGGACCCCTTCTGAGTCAGGAAGTGGAGTGATGGAGTGGCAGTCAGGAAGTAGGGGAGTACTTGCTGCTTTTATTTAGAGTCTTCCCAGTCTTCCATTTACAATTTTGTTTGGTTCTTCATAAAAAATTCCTTTGGATAACTACAATTTATGCCAGAAAAAGAAACTGTGCTTGTTTTCATGTTATGGTTAATTAAATTGATTCTAATTCAGTAAGTTTGCACATTTGAACTTAATTTTGGAGATTTTTTTCAGTAAGCCCATAGTAATGATGGGCTTTAAATGGAGGGTTTATGGAGATATCTGTTAATGGCCTTGATGTAAAGCACCAAGAAAGTTTATAATATTTTTAATGGAGAATGAATAAGCAGGGGAGCAGAACATAAGATAGTTTCTAAGTGTTTAGAGACCTTGAATTTTTGTTTGCTTTGCAAAGTCTGTTAGTCGCCTGACAAGAAGCCTGCAGATTCAAGTGTCTGCAGTTGCCTCCCTTCAGAGCTGCTCTCTGTGGGGCTCCTGATCTGGCCTGATGCAGGCAGGGGAAGGGGTTATGTTTTATCCCCATTGTTTCCCAGAGCCTATGGGATAGACTCAGTATATATTAATTGAATGGATGGATTTTTAGTCTTTAGTTCTCAATATATACTGTCCCAAGACAACAAAATATGCTTCACCATTTTGATCATGTGGCCTTTGGCAGGAAAGAGTCTACATGTGACTCTGGGACAGAGTCAAAATGCTCTATAGTGGCCTTTGTTTAAAGATGTTTGGTTAGGCTTGGTGGGCAAAGACTCAGTCCCACAAAGCCACAGAAACTTTTAGGCCTCTAGTGATTTCATAGTTGTGATTTGCTTGCAACTGAAGTGATTTTTTTCAAGGTTGCATAGGCAGGGAGTGGCAGAGATGGAACTCAGTGCCAGGCCTTCTGACCCCAAGTCTAATGCATTTTTAATCCCCTGTGTTGTTTATAATAAGTCGATTATTTTGACTCATCAAGACTAGCATCCTGAATATGCATGTCATTGATTGCACACAAAAATGATTAAATGCAAACCAATCACCACTGCTTAAAGCAATGGCTGATACATACCTTGCCCCGCAAAGGCGCCATTAAACAATGATGTTGAGAGGGGAACATGCTCCCTGGGGCTCACAGCCCCTAAATGCCTTTCTTTGATGCTAATTCCCACTGGGAACCAGGAATTTCCTGCCACTTTTCACCTCCTTCAAGAGGAACACTAAACTAGGGTGTTCTATTTTCTCTCTGGGCTAACAGATTCCTAAAGACAGTGACTATGAGTAGTCTCTTTGAAAATTTCTGTCCATCATGATAACTATCCTGTTGATAGCTCAGTTGGTAAAGAATCTGCCTGCAATGCAGGAGACCCCAGTTTGATTCCTGGGTTGGAGAGATTCACTGGAGAAGGGATAGGCTACCCACTCCAGTATTCTTGGGCTTCCCTTGTAGCTCAGCTGGTAAAGAATCTGCCCTGCAATGTGGGAGACCTGGGTTCGATCCCTGGGTTGGGAAGATCCCCTGGAGAAGGGAAAGGCTGCCCACTCCCGTGTTCTGGCCTGGAGAATTCCATAGACTGTGTAGTCCATAGGGTTGCAAACAGTCAGACACGACTGAGTGACTTTCACTTCACTGACATACTCAACCTGTAGATGCTGAATGAATGAAAGGGCCTAGATAACTGGAGTGACTTGTCTAGATGGAATTGACATTGAGAAAACTAAGTAAATGTTGCATTATTGAAGCAAAATAAAAACTTAAATAACTCTGCTTTCTTTTTTTGAAATTCTAGCTTCCTTCATTGTTAGTGGCCTCCTCCAGGCTTGCTGAATTTGACTCTCTGATTCTATGGTTTCATCTGCTGCAATTCTGTGGGTCTAGCCTTTCCTGCTCCATCAGTTGTCAAGCTGCTTCTGTCTTAATGCAGCATAACAAACTGTTTTAATAATGCATTTGTTGTACAATGAAGTTCTCTTAAATCTAGTTCTGATAGCGATTTGGAAGCACAATATACTTATATTTTCAAATTTTGCTGTTGAAGAAAACTGAAATCTGAATATTTCTCTATCATTCTGATAAATTTCCATCATGGACCCTCTGTGAATAGTACAATTTAGCCAATGGCCTCTTATGGATAATAGACCAATGCATCAGAATTAAACAGAGCTGAGTCCCTGCATCTTTTAAAATCATCAAATACGAAGTCCTCCTGGCCACATAAATATAAGCGAAAGGTTCATTGTATCACAGCCTGCAGGCATACAGTGTGTGTTAAGATAGCTGCATGCCAGCTTACACTATTGATTATTAAACTCAGATGTGAATTTTTCCATCAGGGTCTTCAGAGTTTGGTTTCTTTATTTTTCTCTTGGTTAAGTGAAGTCACTCAGTCATGTCCAATTCTTTGAGACCCCATGGACTGTAGCCTACCAGGCTCCTCTGTCCATGGGATTTTCCAGGCAATAGTACTGGAGTGGATTGCCATTTCCTTCTCCATCGGATCTTCCCAACCCAGGGATCAAACCCGGGTCTCCCGCATTGTAGACAGACCCTTCTCTTGGTAGCCACATCTTAAAAAAACCTATATTTTTTCTTTTTACATGCAGGAGGGCAGGATCTTTCTTAGAGGCCAGGACAGTGCTTCGGGTCTAGTGGAAGGGAATGGATTCTTGTACTGCCACATTCTGGGCACCATGTCCTCAGCACAAGACTGCTGTAGCCCTTGCTGGGTTATCTGGGAAGCTACAGGAGAATTCTGTACTATCGCACTGACTC
Source organism: Redunca redunca (assembly GCA_006410935.1). Lineage (NCBI taxonomy): Eukaryota > Metazoa > Chordata > Mammalia > Artiodactyla > Bovidae > Redunca > Redunca redunca. The sequence goes on from SJYQ01004218.1 coordinate 52,079, forward strand.
TGTCACAGGTTAGGCTGCAGAGGGCTTTGCTTTTCCAAGCAGACTCTTAAGTTTTTCAGACTATCCGTCATTACTCCTTCAACTCCAGACAAATTTTTCAAAAGGGAAGAGCCTCAAGTGGCATAGGAGGAACAAGGGATTCACAGAGGTGTTGCAACAGGTACACTCATAGAGAGAGTGTCTCAGAATGTTTTTCTTCCTTACAATCTCAGGAAGGAACACACTGTGGACACCAGTGGCTCCAGAATTTCTACAACATTAAGTTCAGCCACATGAAATTGCTGACCTGCAATCATTCTTGATATTAAAAAAGGTTATTTAGTGTGGTTCAATCTAATGGAAAAGAGCTTAGGAACAGCAAGTTGGTTGGAGGTGGGAACTTCGGAGGCTTGTAATTGGATTTGCAAACAAAAACAAAATCATTGTTTTAACTATATATATTTCTATATATGGATTGCTTAAGGGAAGCACTAATCGATATTATTAGGGGCCAAAATCCTCTCAAGTAGCCACCTTCTGTGCTGTGCTTGATGGAGAGAAGGCAGGTGGGTGAAGGGCTCTGTTATAACCATCAAGAGTTAATACAGGTTCAGATTACTCTTATATGTACATTCTTTGCTTTTTCTTTCTGGTTCTTCTATTTTTCAATTGGCCAGTGACTTAAAGAAGAGAAAAAGAGGGAATTTACCAGAAATTAGAGAATATCCCCCAAATATATCAGCTATAAATGGAGTCAAAATTCAGTGAAACAGAATCAGGCATATGAATCATAACTGTGATTTTACTAGGGTAAGCACTTATGGGAGCAATTTGTCAATATGAAAGAACATATTTTGAAAATCAAAGAAAACATACTTTAGGCACTCAATGACAGTGCATTTTATGTAGCACAGAAATCCTGGCCAAACAAACTGTAGGCATATGACATTGATGGGGACGCTTTGCATTTGTGGGGCTCAGTGTGTGCGGGGAGTGCTCTGCAGAAAGAGAGAGAGGCAGTGGAACTTCCCTCAGCAGAGAGCTGAGGGGTCCCAAGGAAAGGTGAGTCTGCTGTCTGCCAACCCAGCCCCTCGGCGAGCGAGAGACAATCAGATGCGACAGGGGTTCGTCTAGTGCGGTTCCGCTTTATTGTTACAAACTCCCTGCTTATAAAGGCAAGCGGGGAGGGGTTTGCAAGGGACTTTCCATAGTTACACCAATCACGTTAAAGGTCAAATCGTCATGTGCCATCATTATAATGGGAGTCTATGGTGATCACACGCTGTCTACGTGCACAGAAATCAAGAGAGCCAATCAGAAGTTTTGACAGACAACATAGACTACGTCCCCATCTCTTCCACCAGGCGCCATCTTAGTTTCCGTCCGCAATACTAGCCTTTTTCTTTTTCAAGGTTTCCCATGTAGGGCCCGACATCTCCCCATTTTTTATTTTATTTAAGCCCCCGAGACATTTGTATTGATGCTCTGTAGAGCAAGGCGTAAAGCTGTAGGTGGCCAGCCTCCAGCCTCGCCAGCCCCTCTCGCGGCTGTGCCTGTCTTAGGTTGCCCTCCTCTGAGGGTCTTACCCGTCATTGGCTATCCAGCCACCTCTTGGGGGCTAGGTGGAACCTCTCTAGATGATGGGCATCTAGAACTCTTTTTATTTATGTCTCGGTTAATCTCTTGAAGGGCTAAATAAATCCAGGGGTTTTGTGGGTGCCCAACGTGGGGCTCCTTTTCCATGACCCGGGCAAGCATAACTATTTTCTGTTGTAAGCATCTATTGTGGGCTGTGAGGATTTTTACCTTTAACACTACAACAAGCAAAACAAAATCAATCAGATAGAAACCAGGTAAATGGACTTTGTATCCAGTCCCATAGATCCATTGCTCCCTTTTTCACTTGTTAATAGAGTCATTTACACTGGAAAAACTGTCAGACAAAAGCTGGGGTATCTCACATTGCAGTCTATGCGCACGCCAAAATACCCAACATCCCGATTATGGAGACCAAGCTGCTGTCGGAGTCTCGCCATGGCGGATCTCAGGTGTTCGAGCTGGTTTGAAATATGTTGTTTATAACCTCGATGGTCAGAGTTTGTTGAACTCCCAGCACGGACGCTGACACTGTTGTTCCCTCATGGTTGATGCGTCGCTAAACCCAGGATTCAAAGATTTTGAAAACTGTTGCACAGCCTGTGGCAATGACGAAGGTCAGCAAGGAGAGGATAGGTAATCCGATGATCACCAGGAGCAGTGTCCACCAGGGTCGCCGCATCGATGATCTGAAAGGAAAGAAAAGATCGCCTCAGGAACTTTTTGTTCCTGGGCTCAGTATGTGAGTGTCT
>SJYQ01004218.1:86131-103805 GCA_006410935.1 Redunca redunca
CTAGTTTAGCTGTATTCTACATGTTTTGATATGCTTTCATTATCATTCAGTTCAAAATATATTCTGATTTTTCCTGTGATTTCTTCTTTGACCCATGTGTCATTTAGAAGTAAATCATTTAATTTCCAAGTGTTTGTGTAGTCTTCACTATCTTTTTGTGATTGATTCCTAATTTAATTTTATTGTGATCAAAGAAATACTTTGTATGATTTCAGTCATTTAAGTTATTGACTTGCTTTATGGCCCAGCATATGATCTTCCTTAGTCTTTCAACTTTACGTACAGTTGAAAATAATGTTGATCATATTACTGAAGTATTTTATACCCTATTGACAGTTTCCTCATTCTATCAGTTGTTTGGCTCTAATTGTGGATGTATCTATTTCACTTTGCAGTCTGTCCATTTTTACTTTATGTAATTTCAAGATTTGTTATTAGCTACATATACCTTATGATTGTTATACCATCGTGGTGAATAAACCCTCCTAAGAATATAAAATGTCTTTGTTGTCTTGAAGCCTTCTTTGGTTAATATTAATTTAGCTACCCCAGCTTCCTCAAGATAAGTGTTTTCAAGTATTTCCTTGTCCATCCATTTACTTTTAACCTATTTGTATCTTTATATTTCAGTTTTTTAGAAAGTATATAGTTGGGTCTTGTTTGCTCTGCCTTTTTATTGAAGCATATAGAATAATTATTGAAATGGTTTTAAGTCCCACATCTTTCTTGTTTTGCTTATCTCAACTGTTCTTTTTCCTTTTCCCCTCTTACATTCTTTTGTATTAATTCAGTGTTTTTTGGTATTCTATTTTATCTCTTCTATTGGTTTATTAGCTATACTTCCATGTTTTTTTTCAACGGTTGCTCTAGGGTTTCCAGCACGCAGTTTTAAATGTATGCTAAGTCGTTTCAGTCGTGTCCGACTCTTTGCAACCCTAGGGACTGTAGCCTGCCAGGCTTCTTTGTCAATGGGGATTCTCCAGGCAGAATACTGGAGTGGGTTGCCAGGTCCTCCTCCATTTAAATGTATGCTGTTGCTGCTAAGTTGCTTCAGTCGTGTCTGACTCTGTGCAACCCCAGAGACGGCAGCCCACCAGGCTCCCTCGTCCCTAGTATTCTCCAGGCAAGAACACTGGAGTGGGTTGCCATTTCCTTCTCCAGTGCATGAAAGTGAAAAGTGAAAGTGAAGTCGCTCAGTCGTGGCCGACTCTTTGAGACCCCATGGACTACAGCCTACCAGGCTCCTCCATCCATGGGGTTTTCCAGGCAAGAGTACTGGACTGGGGTGCCATCGCCTTCTCGGATTTAAATGTATACTACCTCACATATAATGTGAGAACCTTTTAAGTAGTATACTTCTACGACCCCTCTCCCATCCTTTTTCCTATTGCTGTCATAAATTTTACTTCTACATAAGTTCCACAGTATATTTTGGTTTTGACAGTTAATTATCTTTTAAAGAAAATGTTCTTAATATTTACATATGCCTATTACTTAGAATATTTTCTAAAAGCTTTATTAATAGCCTTCTATTTATTAATTCCTAAATCTCATTCATTTAAATAACATGTATCTTATCATGTGTAGTCACATCTCAGTTCTTTATTTATATATGCTTTATATCTAATATAAAGCATATATGTTGATTAGGTTGAATTTTATTTGTTTACACACCTAGAGCACACTAGATGGTGAGCTGCTATGAGAGCAGATTCAGTGTTCTTTACTTTTATATCTTTTATGTCTTTAACATTTATTAATAACAAATGGAATAAATAACATCTCAAACTGTTATTTTGAAAAATAAGTGAATTTTATTCTGTGGTCTGTGGAATTTTATAAGAAAGCTTTTCAAAACACTGGTGGGCTTGTCAGTTTATGCCATTGACTTTCAAAGGATATGACTAGGGATTGAGGGTGCAAAACTTCAGTGCAACAAATTAAAGAACTAGGTTTTTACCTACTCCCTCAACCCTATCTACTGCAATTCTGTAGAGCCTCAACTGTAGATGATTTCAGGCTCTTTTTGTGGGAGCCTGTAAGAGAGTATAAGGAATGGCAGAAATATGTGATGTTCCCGAAGACAAAGTAAAAAGTTAAATATTTCAGGATGTAGGGTGTGGTCAGCAGTGTCTTAAAACAGAACTGGGATTAAGTAAAGCAAGCATTTTAGTGTCCTCTGGATTCTGTGACGAGGAAGTTCAGTGAGGTAGGTGGTGGTGGCTGAGATGAGGCTGCAGTGGATCCAGGAGACAAGTGGGAGGTGAAGAGGAGACAGGTTCTTGGAAACAACCTCAGGTTCCCAGGGAGGGGAAGAGAGAGGCAGAGACGAAGGCTGCTAGGGGGAGGACTAATTTCTTTAGCTCTACCTCCGCTGGGTCAGCGGGGGCCCGACTGCAAAGCGATGACCTACGCGGTGGCACTGGGCGCTCTCAGCAGAGGTGCAGGTCGAGCAACTCACTGACCCGCTGCCCCAGGTGCATTGAGTTTGCCGGGAAGATCCTCGACGCCGGAGTGCTCTTTAGATGCCGCCCGGGGAGAGGAACGCCTTCCTCCCTCCCAAGGGAGGCGTTCTTCCTCCCTCCCAAGCTCTCCTCGGCTCGCGGTCGACTTAGGCTTGGAAGGTCCCTGCCTCAGCTTCCAACTTCTGGTGGGGCGGGCGCTCACGCGGGGTCTCCCGCACGAGGCTCTTCAAGCGACGCCCGAGAGCCACTGGCGCGGACCCTCCCGCCTCAGGGGGCTGAGAACCGCGGGGGCCTGAGTCGGGCGGTTGCGGCAGCCCGGCTGACCGCGCGGCCCCTGAGCAGCTGCAGCGTCGAGGAGGCGGCAGGTGGCGTGGCCGCCGGCGGGACGCCCTCCCTGGGGCCAGGAGGAGAGGCGGCCTGCGGTCACCGCCGCCGCGGGGCAGCGCCGGCCAGACCATACTGCGCTGGCTGTGGGGCTTCGTGCTGCCCGCGGCGCGCTGCCACACCGACGAGGAAGACTACTTACACTACAAGCACCTTTTCCAAGACCTGGACCACAACGGGGACGGGGTGGTGGACATCTTGGAGCTCCAAGAGGGCCTGAAAAACTGGAACCCCTCTTTTGCCCGGGAGAAGGTGAGTGGCCCCGCCTGTCCGGAGAGGTCCTGGGCAGAAGGTAGAGGTGTTACTGGACCAGGATTCTTGGGTTTTCCTAATCAATAAAAATTGATAAGAGGTCAGTCAGGAAATTCAGGCAAGGCTTTATTGGGGCCACTGCTGCAACAGGGGATCGTGAAAACAAGTAAGTTCTCCTAACTCGCTCCCAGAGACGGGAGCAAGCTGATTCCTACTATGGGGTTCACTTTAGTTCAGTTCAGTCGCTCAGTTGTGTCCCAGTCTTTACGACCCCATGAATCGCAGCGTGCCAGGCCTTCCTGTCCATCACCAACCCCCGGAATTCACTCAGACTCACGTCCATCGAGTCAGTGATGCCATCCAGCCATTTCGTCCTCTGTCGTCCCCATCTCCTCCTGCCCCCAATCCTTCCCAGCATCAGAGTCTTTTCCAATGAGTCAACTGTTCGCATGAGGTGTCCAAAGTACTGGAGTTTCAGCTTCAGCATCATTCCCTCCAAAGAAATCCCAGGGCTGATCTCCTTCAGAATGGACTGGTTGGATCTCCTTGCAGTCCNGACTTTATTTTTCTGGGCTCCAAAATCACTGCAGATGGTGATTGCAGCCATGAAATTAAAAGACGCTTACTCCTTGGAAGGAAAGTTATAAGCAACCTAGATAGTCTATTCAAAAGCAGAGACATTATTTTGCCAACAAAGGTCCGTCTAGTCAAGGCTATGGTTTTTCCTGTGGTCATCTATCAATGTGAGAATTGGACTGTGAAGAAAACTGAGTGCCGAAGAATTGATGCTTTTGAACTGTGGTGCTGGAAAAGACTCTTGAGAGTCCCTTGGACTGCAAGGAGATCCAACCAGTCCAATCTGAAGGAGATCAGCCCTGGGATTTCTTTGGAGGGAATGATGCTGAAGCTGAAACCCCAGTACTTTGGCCACCTCATGCGAACAGTTGACTCATTGGAAAAGACTCTGATGCTGGGAGGGATTGGGGGCAGGAGGAAAAGGGGACGACAGAGGATGAGATGGCTGGATGGCATCACTGACTCGATGGACGTGAGTCTGAGTGAACTCCGGGGGTTGGTGATGAACAGGGAGGCCTGGCGTGCTGCAATTCATGGGGTCGCAAAGAGTGGGACACGACTGAGCGACTGAACTGAACTGAGTGGGTTTCTGGTGACTCATTCACCATTTACTGAAGTGGCACAGAATTTCACAGGCTTCATTAGCCTTTGCAAATGCAAGAGTCAAAGACATCTTTTCTCTAGTCATTCACCACCCACAATTCATGCTTCTCTTCAAATGACAGGCACACCTGGGTTCCCAGAGCTGCGATCACACACAAGACTGAGGGGGAGTCAGACCTTGATCCATGGGTTTACACTTCAGCTGATTTTTTTAGTACGTTGCCTAAATTAGGGATGCCTTTCTTCTCTGGATGAATCTTGACTTGATTATTTAAAAACTGTTTAGATGGAAGTTTCAGAATACCAAGAGAAAACAATCATCTTATTTCCAGTGCAAAATAGTCTTCTCATATTAACCTACTTGTTCAGCTCTCTACCAGTGAGATGTGTGTGTGTGTGTATGTTTGTATGTTTTAGAGGTCCAAATGGTTCCCATGGCTCAGGAAGTTCCTTGAGTTCTATACTCCAAAAATGTATTGCTCTGGTTTGATTATCTCATCTCAATCCTATATCCTCCCACTCTGCTTAGTCTTTTCAGATTGATGCCAAGCAAGCCATCTCCTTGACTTTATTTTTCTTTTGTCCCTGGATCCTGTCTCTTAGGACAGTCTCTGGTAAGCCAGAATTCTAGGACCCTGTACCTCAGTCTGTCAAGTGTGTTAGGCTTCTGCTTACCCGAGAAGGGATATCAGAGAATAAACCTTAGAGAGAGGTAGGAATCAGAGAGGAGTGGTAGGAATATAGGAACATTAACATGAATACTGCTTTAGTATGTACACTGTGTCTGTGAAAATGGTATGCCATTCATGAAAGGTATTACCTTTAAGCCCTCACTTGGAAGAACACCACTTACTTGTTCTGTCTGTACAGCAGGCCAGCAGCTTCTGGTTAGTGCTTTATGTGATAGGCCTGGTGGGTCCTGTTATCATTATATGGCCCCTTTGGAGTATAATAGGACATTTGGTCCAATGCAGTGTACTCTATATACACATGTTGTGAAATCAAACACCCTTTACTGTTGGATTGTCTTGCCAGCTGAGGCTTTGCAGGCAAGTAAGGCAAACATATACTTAGAGTGTGTCAATTCCAATGAAGATGAAACACTTTCAGGGTAGAATACCTTCAGGGTAATGGACTTGCTGCTCAGTGGCTGGTAGGTTCCCTGAAAGGATGATGTTATGTCTGTGTTTTGGTGTCTGATGGCAGTAGGTTGGGCATTTGGAAGCTTCAGCAGCGATATTAGGCTTGGAAAGTGGAACCCATACTGATGGATATGCATCCATGAAAGAAAAGAAAGCAAAAGTGTTTAGTTGCTCAGTTGTGTCTGACTCTTTGTGACCCATGGACTGTAGCCAGCCAGGCTTCTCTGACCATGGGATTTTCCAGGCAAGAGTACTGGAGTGGGTTGCCATTCCCTTCTCCAGAGGATCTTCCCAACCCAGGGATTGAAAGTGGGTCTCCCACATTGTAGGCAGACGCTTTACCGTCTGAGCCACCAGGGAAGTCCTATGCATCCATGCCTCCACGGATGGTGTCTGTCTCCACCACCATGGCTGTTCCATCCCTGAGTCTACTGTGTCAGCATTGCTGTTCATGTGTCAGCTGATGAGAGAGTCTGGCTGACCTCAGCTGGCTGGGTCACTGTATCTACTTGGTTATTTGGTACCTCTTCCACAGCAGCAACTGTACAAAATGAAAATATTTTTACTTTGTGTTCACTCCCATAGATCCATCCTCATGCATATTCCCCAGACCTCTGTGCCTCTGATCTTTTAATCTTTTTCTTGCCAGGCTACTGATCATGCCAACAAGCTGCTCATCGCTGTCCACAAGTCTCTATGCATCGTTATTTCTGTCCACTTCTCTTTCTACATAAAGTGAATGATCAGGTACACAACTTGACATTCTTCTCTCTCTCCCCTTATTGCTGTCCTTCTGGACTGTTCTTGAATGGTATTATAGTGCACATCAAGCTATTTTCGATTGGCATTCACATACTCAAAAACCCATCCAAGGACCAAGCTCATCCTTTTTCCACCTGTGTTGGCTGGTAATAATGAACTTCCGTGTATTTATAGGAATGAGTTTAAGGAGAGGCGATGGTATAACAGTGGTGAAGGGTGGAGATCTGAACCATTCTTTGTTTTGTTTACACTCTGGTTCTGCTTGTGCTTGATCTCAGGTGTTCTCTTCCATTATAGAGATTGCTCCTGGACTCACCAAAACTTATGACTTGGTGAGTCTAATAGAACCCAATTCATGATAGTCAACCATGGCTGTGTGTTCATTTTAACTTAATTTCGTTATTATTTTTTAACATCTTTTTTTACATTTATATTTATTTTGGTTGTGCTAGGTCTTCATTGCTGCGTGGCCTTTTCTCTAGTTGCAGCGAGTGGGGGCTACTCTCTAGTTGTGGTGCGCAGGCTTCTAGTTGTAGTGGCTTCTTTTGTTGCAAAGCATGGGCTCTAGGGCACCGGGCTCTGGTAGTTGCAGTTCCTGGGCTCTAGAGCACAGGCTGAATAGTTGTGGTGCCTGGACTCAGTTGCTCTGTGGCATGTGGGCTCCTCCTCCCAGGTTCAGGGATCAAACCCATGTCTCTTGCATTGGCAGGCAAATTCTTCACCACCGAGCCACCAGGGAAGCCCTGGGTAATCATTTGAAGTCCCATATTTAAGGAATCTGTTTCTATCAGGGTCCCGTAGCATGTCAGGAACTGTTACAGTTTTCTCCTGCAGACTCTCCTTTGGGGGCTCACTATAAACTTCTCATAATATCTTTTCATACTTCTGATACTTTCAATACCATAGAGTCTTCTGGATTAGGTGGCCCAAGAGGCAGGGCCACTTGCTGTTTAGCTAGGACATGTTGAAGAGCTCTTGCCCATTATGGTCCCCATAGAATGCTGTTAGCCTTTCCTGGTTCTCAAAAGTGAGTCAGAGCAGTTTTCTCAATTTTAAAATACATTACCTCCAGAACTCAGAAGCCTCAGATGTTGGTTTCCCTCTTAGGGAGGTATGAGATTCAGTCATTTCCCCTTTATTTTGGTGGTGGTGGTGGGACATATCCTCATATACCCCAGACCACTGGTTATGGAAATACCTAATTGATGTGGTAGACCCCTGAATCTTTATTGACTTTATTATTTCTCATTCTCTGGAGGCATATATCTTACCAACTGCTGCTGCTGCTGCTAAGTCGATTCAGTCATGTCCGATTCTGTGTGACCCCATAGACGGCAGCCCACCAGGCTCTTCCATTTTCCAGGGGATTTTCCAGGCAAGAGTACTGGAGTGGGTTGCCATTGCCTTCTCCGATATCTTACCAAGGCTTCCAGCATATTGCTACTTCTTGTTTACCAAGTCCATTTAACATGATTTCATCAATACAGAGGACCAGCAAGATGTTCTATGAATGTGTAGTTGGACCAGATCCCTTTATGACAGAAGGCAGGAGATTTAAATGTATTTGTTGCCCATCCCACGTGAATGTCAACTGGTTATCTTTCTTGGTAAACGGAAAACAGTACATTCATCAGATCAATGGCCGTATGCTATGTCCTTGAGTCTGTGTTAATCTGCTCTAGTAAATACCACATCTGGTTCTAGAGCTGCAGTTGGCTTGTCTGCTACTTGGTTGAGTTTGAAGTCGTCCACTGTCATCATTCTCACCTAGCTTTTGTAGGGCTGATACTAGTGAATTAAGTGGTGGGGACCACCATCCCTGAATTTCTTGGTAAGTCTTTAGGGATAGTACTAATCTCTGCTGTTAGGAAGTGATATTGGTTTTTTTCCGATTTTTAAAATTGTGATTAAAATTCATGTATTATAAAATTTAGCATCTTAAACCACTTTTAAGTGTACAGTTCAGTGGTATTAAAGCAGTTCAGTTCACTCAGTTGTGTCCGACTCTTTGTGACCCCATAGACTGCAGCATGCCAGACTTGCCGGTCCATCACCAACTCCTGGAGCTTACTCAAACTCATGTCCATCAAATTGGTGATACCATCAAACCATCTCATCCTTTGTTGTCTTTCTCCTCCTACTTTCAGTCTTTCCCAGCATCAGCGTCTTTTCCAATGAGTCAGTTCTTTGCATCAGGTGGCCAAAGTATTGGAATTTCTGCTTCAGCATCAGTCCTTCCAGTGAATATTCAGGACTGATTTCCTTTAGGATGGACTGGTTGGATCTCCTTGCAGTCTAAGGGACTCTAAAGAGGCTTCTCCAACACTACCATTCAAAGCATCAATTCTTCAGTGTTCAGCTTACTTTATAGTCCAATTCTCACATCCATACATGACTACTGGAAAAACCATAGCTTTGACTAGATGGACCTTTGTTGGCAAAGTAATGTCTCTTCTTTTAAATATGCTGTCTAGGTTGGTCATAGTTTTTCTTCCAAGGAGCAAGCGTCTTTTAATTTCATGGCTGCACTCACCATCTGCAGTGATTTGGAGTCCCCCAAAATAAAGTCAGACACCGATTCCACTGTTTCCCCATCTATTTGTCATGAAGTGATGGGACCAGATGCCATGATCTTCGTTTTCTGAATGTTGAGCTTTAAGCCAACTTTTTCACTCTCCTCTTTCACTTTCATCAAGAGGCTCTTTAGTTCCTCTTCACTTTCTGCCATAAGGGTGGTGTCATCTGTATATCTGAGGTTATTGATATTTCTCCCAGCAATCTTGATCCCAGCTTGTGCTTCCTCCAGCCTAGCGTTTCTCATGATGTACTCTGCATAGAAGTTAAATAAGCAGGGTGACAATATACAGCCTTGACGTACTCTTTTTCCTATTTGAAACCAGTCTGTTCTTCCATATCCAGTTCTAACTGTTGCTTTCTGACCTGCATACAGGTTTCTCCAGAGGCAGGTCAGGTGGTCTGGTATTCCCATCTCTTTCAGAATTTTTCACAGCTTATTGTGATCCACACAGTCAAAGACTTTGGCATAGTCAATAAGGCAAAAATAGATGTTTCTCTGCAACTCTCTTGCTTTTTTGATGATCCAACAGATTTTGGCAATTTGATCTCTGGTTCCTCTGTCTTTTCTAAATCCAGCTTGAACATTTGGAAGTTCACGGTTCACGTATTGCTGAAGCCTGGTTTGGAGAATTTNTGAGGAAAGAAGGGATGCATTCATGTTATAACTCATCTTCCAGATGTTTCTCTCTGAAGGCATCACCCGTCAGCCTTTCTTGAGCTTCCTTCATCCCTTGGACAACTTGCTCAGCACTGATGTAGAAATACTTGTAGCTGGGGTTTCCATTCTCATTGATGATTTCAGGACGCACTTTGCCACTGGGATCCAGGAACAGGATTCGTGGAATATAACCCCCATCGGGGCTGAAATCTTCATCTTTGGGCTCCTCTTCATCCTCAAGATTTACCATAACAAAATTATGGGAAAGTTCTGAAATTTCTGTAGATTCTGCAAATTTGGGCTTTAAAGCTTTGCAAGCTCCACACCAGGACTTATGGATAATCACCATCAGGGGCAATCCACTGGCAGCTGCTTCCTTCTTCCCATCTTCTAGCGTCCTCCAATGAATGTGATCTCCAAAACCTCCCCTTTATCAGACTCTACAAATTGCAGGCAGGGACACAATGGAACTCCAGGGGGACTGCAAGCTCCAGAATGCAGTGCGGCCACTGCACCTGCTGCTTTTCTATTCCTCTTTCATCTTTAAAATGGAAACTCTATACCCATTAAACAGTAACTCCTCATTCCCTGCTTCTTCCTGGCCTTGACAGTCACCGTTCTATTTTTTGTCTCTATGATTCTGACGACTCTGTGTCTCTCACGGAAGTGGAATCATACAGTGTTTGTCTTTGTGTGACTGACTGACTTCACTTAGCATAACGTCCTCACCATCCATTCATGTATCTTCCCTGGTGGCTCAGCTGGTAAAGAATCTGCCTGCAAACTGGGAGACCTGGATTTGATTCCTGGGTTGGGAACATCCCCTGGAGAAGGGAACGGCTACCCACTCCAGTATTCTGGCCTACAGAATTCCATTCACTGTATAGTCTGTGGGGTCGCAAAGAGTTGGACACCACTGAACGACTTTCACTTCACTTCACTTCACTTCCCTCCATGTTGTAGCATATGTTAGAATCTTTCCTTTTTAAGTCTGATTAATATTCCATGGTATGTATATACCCCATTTTTGGTGCTGTATTATTCTCAGCCTTTCATTGTTTTTCTCTAGTGCAATGATGCTTCCATCAACATCCATCCAGTTATATAGTTTTTATAATTAGCCAGTGCATTCTCTTCCCGTCCCAGTTAATCATCTACCACCAGTGATGATGTTTCATGCGCCGTCAGCTTCCTAAGACCATTTGTGGTACCAGCTGCCATAGGTTGTATTCCACGAGAACTGCCTCTACTACTCAGATTCATTCTTGAGAAGTTTGCTGGGAAGTGCTCCTAGGGACAGTACCTGAGAGGGCTGGTGGAAGCAGGACTGGACAGAGGGAGAAGTTGAACTGTGATGGAATTACAACAGAGGCTTCAGACAATTCAAGAGGAACTCTGGATCTTAAGAGTTCCTTGGGAGCCAATGTGAGTCAAATATCTCAAGGAGGGACTTATTACATAGGCCCTTAAGAACTGTCATATCTTGGGACTTCCCTGGTGGCCCAGTGATTATGAATCCACCATGCAGTATGGGGACTGTGGGTTTGATGCTTGGTCAGGGAACTAAGATCCTACATGCTGTGGAGCAACTAAGCCTGTGTACTGCAACTAGAGAGTCTGAAAGATCAAAGGTCTCTTGCAGCCAAATAAAGCAACAAATAAATATTAAAAAAAAAGAGTTGTCCCATCTTGAGTTAGGAAGACCAGGCCTTTGTTACCTGTCCCCTGCCTCCGTCACCCCTTCCCCCATTTATTGAACATGGGTTGCTCCTAGGGAATGACTTTAGGCAAGGTGAATCTTTTCAGCCCAGGGTGACATAAAGGGAGGGACTCAACTGAGAGCTATCAGTTAATACTGACAGCTACTCTCATACCTGAGGGGGATTGGTGGGCAGTGTACTATAGAATATACTACAGTGATAAATTTTGAAAGTAATGCTGATAGGATTCATTGGTTAATTGAATTTGTACTGTGAGGTATAAGAGGAAGTCAAGAATGAGTCCAGTATTTTCAATTTGAAAAAAATGAATGGATAATGGTGCTGTTTGCTAAAATCAGGCAGAATTGGAGAGTAGTGAGGTAGGATAAGTTGTTAATAAAGATTTCTTAGTGTGGACATTGCAGGTTTCTTTTAAACATCCAAATGGATATATCAAATAGTAGTTTTGTATTTGAGCCTGAATCTCTGAGGAGATGTCAGGGTTAGAGATGTATATCATCAGCATTCTATATGCAAAGCTTTGATATTGGATGAGATCCCCTAGAAAGGTGTATATAGAGAAGTGGTCTGAGGACTGAACACTGGATCACTGCAACATGCTGAGATCAGGAAGAGCCAATGTACAACTCTGAAAAGCAGCACTTAATAAAGTGAAAGGAAATCAGGAGTGTGTGATCTCTTGGGAGCCAGTGTGAGTCAAATATCTCAAGGAGGGAGTTATTACTTAGGATCGAGAAGTCTGCTAAGGTCTTATAAGGTGAAAGACTGATTTTAACTAAGGGATTCATCAAGATGGAGGAAATTTGTAACCTCAAGCAATTTCATGTAGGTGTGTTCCTTGTTGTTGGTTTTACCTGTGAGGAATGTGTGAGGACCAGGATGCTATGATAGACATGCTAGACATCAGGAGGGAGTTACAACACAGAGAGCACTCCAAGCTGGGGCTTTGGTCCCTATATCATATCCTTCTCTGATGAGGAAAGCTGTGCTGGATTATACAGTTTTGTTTTGTTTTGTTTTTGCTTCAAGTGCTGAACAACCAACAAATGGTCGACATTGAGTTCTTCGGTAACTTCTCATGTAGTTGTAAGAGGATCAGCTTCAATGACCCTCTCAGTTGGTCACTGTCAACTTCCGATGGCAAGCCACTGTGTTCCTCATCTTTAAGGCTCTCATCTCCTTTGCAAAACTTCTTGAACCGCCACTGCACTGTATGTTCATTAGCAGTTCCTGGGCCAAATGCATTGTTGATGTTGCAAGTTGTCTCTGCTGCCTTATGACTCATTTTGAACTCTTAATAAGAAAATTGTTCGAATTTGCTTTTTATCTAATATCATTCCCCTGGTCTAAAATGAACATAAAATATACACCAGAATCATACAACTGAGCGGCCAGCACTTTAACTATTTCAATAATAAAATATAGAACAATTATAACAATATACTGTAATAAAAGTTATGAGAATGTGATTGCTAATTATTGTGCTTAGTCGCTCAGTCATGTCCAACTTTTTGTGACCCCCCAGACTATAGCCTGCCAGGTTCCTCTGTCCATGGGGATTTTCCAGGCAAGAATGCTAGAGTAGATTTCCATGCCCTCCTCCAGGGGAGCTTCCCAACCCAGGGATTGAACCCAGGTCTCCTGCATTGCAGGTGGATTCTTTACCATCTGAGCCACCAGGGAAGCCCTGCTAAGAGAGATGCAAATGAAAGCTACAATAAGTTATCACCTCATGCCAGTCAGGATGACCATCATCAAAAGGTCTATAAATAATAAATACTGGAAAGAGTGTGAAGAAAAGGGAACCATCCTACACTGTTAAATTGGTAGACCACTATATAAAACAGTACAAAGTTTCCTTAAAAAACTAATAATAGAGTTATGATATGATCCAGCAGCCCCACTCCAGGGCATATATCTGGGAAAGACAAAAACTCTCATTTGAAAAGACATATGCACCTCAGTGTTCATAGAAGTACTATTTACAAAAGCTAGAACATGGAAGTAAACTTAGTGTCAATCAACAGATGAATGGATAAAGAGGATATGGTACATATATAATGGAGTATTACCCAAACATAAAATGAATGTAATGTGCCATTTGCAACAACATAGATGGACCATGGGCTTCCCCAGTGGCTCAATGGTAAAGAATCCACCTGCAGTGCAGGAAAAGCAGAAGATGCGGATTTGATCCCTGGGTTGGAAAGATCCCCTGAAGGAGGAAATAGCAACCCACCAGTATTCTTGCCTGGAGAATCCCATGGACAGAGGAGCCTGGCGGGCTACATCCATGAGGTCACTAAAGAGTCGGACACTACTGAGCAACTGAGCGCAGCACAGATGGACCTAGAGACTATCATATTAAGTGAAATAAGTCAAGGCAGAGAAAAACAAATATTATGTGGTATCACTTATATATGGAATCTAAAAATAATAATACAGGTGAACTTATTTGGAAAACAGAAGCAGACTCACAGACAGAAAACAAACTTATGGCTACCAAAGGGGAAAATTCGGGGCGGGTGGGGTGGATAGATTAAGAGTATGGGATTAATAGTTGCATACCATTATATATAAAACAGATAAACAGGATTTATTTATTTATTTAGCACAGGATCTGTATTTAATATCCTGTAATGGAAAAGTATCTAAAGCTACATACATGAAAGTAACATAGTATTATAAATCGAGTATAGTTAAATAATTTCAAATAAAGTTATAAATATGGTCTTTCTCTCAGAATATTGTACTGTACAATTTAATGCTTTTTCTGTCTTAACTGAGCACTTACCACATACTATGGCCATAACTTTTGTGGTTTGAGGTGTGACAGCAAAACTGGTGTGAATTTCTTTTCCCTTGACAATTTTACTGATAGAAAATTCATTCATACTGTAGATCTTGGCAACCTCAGTATATGGTTTTTTTTTCTTTCCTTATTAGTCAAGAACTTTCCCCTTTTTACTTAAAGGAAGCATTTTATGGCTTCTCTTAGACATATCCAAATTTTCAGCATTACCACTTTTGTGTTTTGGGGCCATTACTAAGTAAAATAAGTTTTATTCGAACACGAGAACTGTGATACTATGACAGGCAACATGATAATCTAGATTGATGGCTACTAAGTGAATAAGGAGTGGGATATTTGGGCAAAGGGATAATTCACATTCTGGGCAGGATGGAACCTGATGGAGTGAGATTTCATCACACTACTGAGAACGGTGCTTAATCTAAACCTTATTATTTCTGGAATTTTTCATTTAATATTTTCAGACTATGGTTGACCATGGGTAACAAAGTTGAAAAATATCAACAACCTTAGGTATGCAGATGATGCCACTCTAATGGCACAAAGTGAAGAGGAACTAAAGAGCTTCTTGATGAGGGCGAAAGAGGAGGGTGAAAAAGCCGGCTTGAAACTTAACATTAAAAAAGATAAGCTTATGGCACCTGGTGTCATCACTTCATGGCAAATAGAAGGGAAAAAAGTAGAAACAGTGACAGATTTTATTTTCTTGGGCTCCAAAATCCCTGTGGATGGACTGTAGCCATGAAATTAAAAGACACTTGCTCCGTGGAAGGAAAGCTATTACAAACCTAGACAGTGTTTTATGAGCAGAGAAATCACTTTGCTGACAAAGGTGCATATAGTCCAAGCTATGGTTTTTCCAGTAATCGTGTACAGATATGACAGTTGAACCATAAAGAAGATGAACACTGAAGAACTGATGTTTTCAAATTGTGGTGCTGGACAAGACTGTTGAGAGTCCCTTAGACTGCAAGGAGACTAAACCATCCTGAAGGAATGTCTATCCTGAAGGAAATCAACCCTGAATATTCATTGGAAGGACTGATGCTGAAGCCTCAAATACTTTGGCCACCTGATGCAAAGAGCCAACTCATTGGAAAAGACCCTAATGCCAGGGAAGATTGAAGACAAAAGGAGAAGGCAGCAGCAGAGGATAAGGTGGTCCAAGAGCATCACTGACTCAATGGACATGAATTTGAGCAAACTCCAGGAGACAGTGGAGGACAGAAGAGCCTGGCATGCTGCAGTCCATGGGATTGCAAAGAGTGGGACATGACTTAGTGACTGAACAACAACAAGTGAAAGTGCAGAAGATGGGGGAAGGGGTTGCTACTATTCTTGGATTTTTTAAAGTTGGGAAGTATTGAGACATATTGGCTCCAAACAGATATTCTCCATGATGTAACCAGAAGGGTTGGAAGACAATTAACCATGAATAATTTTCTCACTGTGATTTAATGTTAATATTGTTTCCATGTTAGCCCTATATATCATCCCACTTACTGGGAAATACTACCTACAGAATTAATTTGGAATCCATTTTGTGACATGTAAGTTCTCATGATCTCTCCCCTGCCTACCTTATCTCCTACTTTTCTCCCTTGCATTTTGTCCTTAGCAAATTAGAACTATTTAGGGTTGTTAGAATGATTAAATGAGATGGTATATATAAAGTGCTTAAAAGGAAGTGCTCAATAAATATTAGCTGTTATCATTATCATTATTACTGTATTTTTTTCTAACTAATATATGTTCTGCCTGCTTACAAATACTGTCACATATTCTTGGAATGCCCTGTCCCATTGGTCTGCCCAGCTAATGCCAATAATTCTTTATAGTTCTCAGTTCAAGTCCTCTCCCTCTGTGAAGACTCTCCTGAATCCTCCCACACTCCTCTGTACCTTGAATACATTCCCATCACATCACCTAACAAATTCTCTTTTATTATGTGAATGGTCTCTATTACTCTGTAATTTCCTGCAGGGCAGAGACTGCATCTTCTTGTCTTTTAATCCCTACCACATAGTGCTTGCCCAGTTCCCAGTATTAATTCAACAAATATAGATTAAGGACCTGGGTATGCCATACCTATGCTAGGCATTTATGGTACAAAGATGAATAAGATATTATCTATACCTTTGAGATAGGAAACTTCTAGAAATATATATGATAATGCATTTTAAAATTATTAGTTTTTTGTGCAAAAAAGCAGAACACCTTAGTGAGGTTTGAACATACACTCTTCATAAAGCTACATCTCAAATCATAATCTGTGGGTCATATTGGAATTTCACATATTTTATCCCATTGAATTTAAGGGAGTGTGAGGTCTGTGATTGCAAAGATTATATACCTTACTTACTATCTTTATTCCCTCAAGGTATATGGCATTCATTTTTTACCTTAGGTAAACACTTATATGTAAGAGTCATAATTATTTGAAATGAGTTTTGACCTCAGTATTGATGAACAAATTTAAAAAATCACTGAATGTATTTAAATTTGTAGCTGTGACTGAAAAACTAGGACAATGGATGTGGGTAGAAATCATAATTAGTATGAGTGAAATGTGCCAGTGTTAACATGGTATAGTAGCTTCCTTGCTATATATCTCTGTAATGAGTTTCTTCTTTCTTATAGGATATTTATAAAACTGTAGATACCAATGCTGATTCCAGATTGAACTTTGAAGATTTTCTGCGCTACCTTAAAGACCACGAGAGAAAAATGACGCTGGCATTTAATAGTCTGGACAAAAATAATGATGGTGTGTGTGTGTGTGTGTTTTATCCACAGTTAGATTAACATGAATGATAACTGTGAATACTAAAGGATGTTTTTACTAGATTTTAACTTACTCCCACTATCAAATACTCAATTATATCTATTACTTGTCTTGTGGTAATTTTTTAATTTCTAAGAGTAATATGTGAATGATATTTGTTAGTATTAAAATTTCTTTAGGGTTAGTCATATTTTAAATAAAATTGTTTTTTGTCTTATGAATTTAAAACTTCTTGGCTTATTAAGTAGACCTCTTCGCTGTTTTTGCAATATATGAGCTAAAAGTTGGAGAAGGCAATGGCACCCCAATCCAGTACTCTTGCCTGGAAAATCCCATGGATGGAGGAGCCTGGTAGGCTCCAGTCCATGGGGTCACTAAGAGTCGGGCACGACTGAGCAACTTCACTTTCACTTTTCACTTTCATGCACTGGAGAAGGAAATGGCAACCCACTCCAGTGTTCTTGCCTGGAGAATCCCAGGGACAGAGGAGCCTGGTGGGCTGCCGTCTATGGGGTTGAACAGAGTCGGACACAACTGAAGCGACTTAGCAGCAGCAGCAGAGCTAAAAGTATCATGGTGATTAAACTCATTATATTTGTTGTTTGCTAGCTGATTTTGAAAATATTTCAGTTGTAGAAAAGTTAGTTAACACAGATAGATAACAGAAAGAAAGAAACAGTTACCTGTGACCTTGCTGTCTAGAGATCAGGCTTAACATTTTAATATATTTTTATATTTCCTTTTAGACATTTTGTTTCTGTCTCTTTCTTGGTCTTTTTCTCTTTAAGTGAAATTATGGTCACACTGTATGTATAGTTTGATGTCCTACTTTTTTCTTTAAATGTCAGTGTAAGCATTTCACTTCATTTAATGTTCTTTGCAAGCATAATTTTTTAATGACTTTGAAATATTCAGTTGGTGAGTAGATGTATCTAAT
>SJYQ01004218.1:103973-121716 GCA_006410935.1 Redunca redunca
TCATCCATGGTAATTAGAAATTAATTACACTTTATTTATGAAACATACATATTAATTTTAAAATTTTGTGAAGTCGAATTTTTTAATTGAAAAATTCTAAGTATACCAGAAAAGACGTTTTAAGGATTTCACTGATGAATTGTTTGTAAGACAAAGTGTAACCTGAATGTCACAAGCTTTAGTGACCTATAAGTACAGAAATGGTTGTATTTTCCCTAATATCCAAACCATAGGTTTCAAGCTTCCATTTACCTTCCAGGAGAAAGTTTAGGCCTTTGTGGGCCCTCCTACTTAAATAGTATCCAGAAGCTTTAGAAGTACCACTCATTCATATCTGTGAATTAAACCTGGTCATCATTTGCTGTTGATCTAAGACTGATAGTTCTATTCTTGTGCTCTTCTGGAGTTTCACTCCATTATTGATGGTTACCACCATGATCATCATTTGTAAGCTGAAAATACACTGTATCATAATCAGTGAAAGTAGAAAACCCCTAGTAAAAAAACATATTACTATTGTCTCTAAAAATCAGTGCTTATAGCTCTTGGTAATAGTAGAAAATACTCTTTTTGAGGCTAGATGGCCATCCAAAGTAATGTAATGATTAGCAATATAGATCTTTTAATTTCCGCCTTGACTGGTCAAGCTGGAACATCACAGGCAAGTCCTGAAGTGGCACCATTCTGGAAGAGCTCTTGTCTGAATTCCTACTGGCTTCATTTGTTTTTAGCATCTGAGCCATGGCAGCAGGTGTGAAGCCCTACTGTGGCTACCAGAGCTGCCGCCCACCTGCCCTGCAGAGGCGCTGTTCTGATTGAGGCGCTTGCTTTGTGTCATCATTGCCGCCTCCACAGTGACCACACTTCTGTAAAGCTCAGCCAGTTTACCTTGGCCACGATGCTTTTTGTGGGTATGAAAGGGAATACCTCTTCTATCACAGATTGAATTTGTTGTTGTTTAGTCACTAATTTGTGTTCGACTCTTTGTGACCCCATGGACTGTAGTCCCCCAGATTCTTCTGTCCATAGGTTTTCCTAGGCAAGAATGCTGGAGTAAGTTGCCATTTCCTTCTCCAATGGAGTGAATTGTGTACCTGTAAAAGATAAGTTGAAGTCCTAGCCCCCAGATCTCAGACTGTGATCTTATTTGGAAATAGGTCTTTATAGAAGTAACCAAGAAAAATGAGGTCATTAGGGTATGCTCAATACCCTCTGTCCATGGAATTCTCCAGGCAAGAATACTGGAGTGGGTAGCCATGCGCTTCTCTAGGGGATCTTCCCAACCCAGGGATCAAACCCGGGTTTCCTGCATTACAGGCAGATTTACTGTCTGAGCCACCAGGGAAGCCCAAGAATACTGGAGTGGGTAGCCTATGCCTTCTCCAGGGGATCTTCCCAACCCAGGGATCAAACCCGGGTTTCCTGCATTACAGGCAGATTTACTGTCTGAGCCACCAGGGAAGCCCAATAGGACAGGCGTCACATAAAGGGGAAATTTGGATACAGGGACAGACGTGCACAGAGGGAGATACTATGAAGTAGCCATTTGATAATGGAGTCAGGCTTGGAGTGATGTGTCTGTAAGCCAAGGAATACCTGAGACTACCTGACACACTAGGAGAGAAATACAGAACAGGTCCTTCCGTAGCATCTTCCAAAGGAGCATGCCCTGCCACACCTTGGTTTTACAGGCTTTTGGCCTTCATCATTTTTTGGCCATATCTTGGCCAATATTTTGGCCAATAATCACTTTTGGCTTAAATTCCTCTTTAAGCTACCCAGATTGTGGTCCTTTGTTACAACTGCCCTAGGAAACAAATATGCTCCTCCCTCTTATTTGCTTAACCAGAAATTGTCCAATGCCAGAATATTTGGGGCCTCAAAGTACAGCTTTTTAAATTCGTATGAACATGCTGATACTTTCTCCCAGAGTGTTTCCAGATTGGCTGGGTTAAGGTAATTTCTGATACCTGTTGTGAATCATTGACTGTGGAGCCAATCTTTCCCCCAAAATCCTATTACTGGATCAGGCTCTGTACATATCTTTTCCCTTCTTGTCCTTCCTGACAACATTGTTGAGACTCTCCCAGTTCTTTACATACTAAAGTGTATAAAATACTAATAGTAGGATTCAGTTTTTACCACGGCATTTTCTGTGTTCCAGGAGGGTTTCCAGGCCTTAGGCCAATCAATGGAGGCAAGAGGATGCTTGTGGGCTGGTGTACTATACTATCAAATTCACTAGCTGCAAGTATTCAAGGCCCGATGTGAACTGATCTGCTTAACTTCTCTCAAGAAGTATCTTGAGTCCCTACTTCTACTGAGCCAAAATGTCCTTGGAGTGTGGTCATAAATATGTGAAGTGAAGTAATTAAATTATTAGACATAATTTCATCATTAAGATTCTTCTTTGAAAGGAGTTTTTTTTAGATTGGGAAAATGGTGGGAAAGAAACTAGAATTTTTTGTACTTTACCATCTGCCATGCCTGTTTTAGCTGCTTTATCTTCTATATCTTATTTTTGTCTCGTGCAGTCCTCATAGCAGCCATCTTTTACATATGAGAACAGTAATGCTAAGTAATACATTTGTTATTTCAGTGAACCTCATCTAGCAGGGTTTATGCCTTTGTGTAACCTGAGCCACACTGACCTGGGCTTGGCCATTTGACTTGCTTCAACCATTAGGACCATTATTGTTGTTTAGTCACTGAATCATGTCCCACTCTTTGCAACCCCATGGACTGCAGCATGACAGGCTTCCCTCACTTTCACTATCTCCTGGAGTTTGCTCAAGTTCATGTCTATTGAGAGGGTAATGCCATTCAACCATCCCATTCTCTGTCATCTCCTTCTCCTCCTGCCCTCAATCTTTTCCAGTGAGTTGGCTCTTTGCGTCAGGTGGCCAAAGTATTGGAGCTTCAGCTTCAACATCAGTCCTTCCAATGAATATTCAGGACTGATTTCCTTTATTATTATTATTTTGTTTGTTTGTTTTTGCAAGGTGCTTTTATTGATGCTATAAAGTCAACTTTACTGCCATGAAACTGTCTGGTCATATCTGATTTCCTTTAGAATGGACTGGTTGGATCTCCTTGCTGTCCTAGGGACTCTTAAGAGTCCTCTTCAACCAACACTACAGTTCAAAAGCATCAGTTCTTCAGCGCTCAGCTTTCTTAGTGGTCCAACTCTCACATCCATACATGACTACTGGAAGCTATGACTAGATGGACCTTTGTTGGCAAATGATGTCTCAGTTTTTTAATACACTGTCTAGGTTTGTGATAGCTTTTCTTCCAAGGAGCAAGTGTCTTAATTTCATGGCTGCAGTTACCATTTGCAGTGATTTTGAAGCCCAAGAAAATAAAGTCTGCCAATTTCCATTTTTCCCCATCTTTTTGTCTTGAAGTGATGGGACCGGATGCCATGATCTTAGTTTTGTGAATGTTGAATTTTAAGCCAGCGTTTTCACTCTCCTCTTTTACCTTCACCACCTTCACCTTCCTATTCACTTTCTGCCATTAGGGTGGCCCGTTTCATTTCCAACTGTTCTACATTTCCATCTGATGTAAAAGACATGTGAGTGAAGCCATCTTGGGTTTTCAGCTATGGTCAGACCTCTAGATGACTGAATTCACACGAGTGACCCAGGCAAAACCAGCAGAAGAACCAATGTGTTGAACCAAACTCTGATTGCATACTATTATCAAATATCTTCTTATTAAACCAGTAAAATGTGAGAGGGCTTGTTAACTTAGCAAAATAATCTCTAGTATAGAAGTGGAATATTTTGCGTTTCCCCCTGGAATTACAGGACTGGAATAGTCACAGTCTTCCTCTCCATATATCTAACTACTCTTACTGTAGCAAATCCACTTCAAGCCCATCGTTCTCAGTGAAAACTTGCTGTATATAATTAAAGACAACATTGAATCTCCCATTCAGTCCATAGGTATTGATTATATTCTGAATTACATTACCTAATTTTTCTCTACATCATAGCTTGAAATTTTAACTTCTTTTGCATAAGGATTAACTACTTAACGTAATTTTAGGTCAATGAAACAAAGAGTTTTTGAGCAGTATAAGTGAGCTAGTGCACTAGGAACTGTGTTAACAGAGATTTTTTAGAAGCAGACAGTGTTGGGTGAAATAAGAATGAATAGCCATACACAAGCTAGACTATGATAATTGCTATACGAGTGATAGAGGGAGACTTTAATTGTGCTCAGGAACAATTTAGTTTGCTTCTGGGTCAATATATAAACAGAGTTGGAAAGAAAGGAGTTTTTTAAAGAAATTATTTTTTATTTAACATATAAAAATTGGAAGATTTTATATAAAAATTCAGCTTTCCCAGTTTTCCTTAAAATGAAACATATGACCCACTTTACAACGTGGTGAAATCAGTGGGGTTTAGTAGCATTTACTCCATTTGTACAGATATCCGCTCCCCATAGACCATAGTGCTTGCCAAAACCCCTAATGTGAAGGTCAATACATGGCACCACTCATCTCTGCTCTTCCACTGTATTTTTGTTTGTTTGTTTGTTTAAGTATAGTTTGATTTACAGTGTTGTATTAGTTTCAAGTATACAACAAATTGATTTACTTATATATGTTCTTTGTATATATATATAGTTGTCTATTATTCTTTTTCAGATTCTTTTCCATTATAGGTAATTTCAAGATATTGAATATAGTTCTATACATGTAGGACCTTGTTGTTTATGTCCTCTACACAGTTAGTGTGTATGTATTAATCTTAGCCTTCTAATTTATTTCTACCCCACCCTTTTCCTTGGGGATAACCATAAATTTATTTTCTATGTCTGTGAGTCTATTTCAGTTTAGGGTTAGGGTTAGGTTAGGTAAATAAGCTCATTTGAATCGTTTTTTAACTTCCACATCACGTATAAGTGATATCATATGATATTTGTCTTTGTCTGACTTACTTCATTTAGTATGATAATCTCTAGGTCTACCTGTGTTGCTGCAAATGGCAGCAACAAAAATTTCTTTTTTTCTTATGACTAATATTCTGTCGTATATATGGAATATTCTTTATCCATCCATCAATGGACTTCTTGGCTGTTGGTAAAGTAATGGTGGTAAATAATGCTGCTGTGAACACTGGGGTACATATATCTTTTCGAATTAGAGTTTTCATCTTTTCTGGATATATGCCCAGGAGTGGGATTGGTAGGGATCATGTGTAACTCTATTTTAATTTTTTAAGGAACCGCCATACTGTTCTCCATAGTGGTTATACAAATTTACCTTCCCATCAATAGTTTAGGAGGGTTCCCTTTTCTCCACACCCTCTTCAGCATTTTTTATTGTAGATTTTTAATGATGGCCATTCTGACTGGTGTGAGGTGATACCTCTCTGTAATTTTGCTTTTCTTTAATAATTAGTGTTGTTGAGCATCTTTTCACATACTTTCTGGCCACCTGTATGTCTTCTTTGGAAAAGTGTCAGTTTGTGTCTTCTGCTTATTATTATTATTTTTTTAAAATATTGAGATGTATGAGCTGTTTGTAGTTTTTAGATATTGATTCCTTGTTGGTTGCATCATTTGCAAATATTTCCTCCTAGTCCGTAGGTGGTCTTTTCATTTGTTTTGTGATTTCTTTGGCTGTGCAAAACTTTTAAGTTTAATAGGTCTTATTTATTTATTTTTGCTTTTGCTTCCATTACTCTAGGAGATAGATCCAAAAAACTATTGCTGCGATTTTTGTCAAAGAGTATTCTGCTTGCTGTTTCCTCTAGGAGTTTTATAGCCTTACATTTGGGTGTTTAATCTAGTTTGAGTTTGTTTTTATATATAGTATTAAAAATGTTCTAATTTCATTATTTTAAAAATGTATCTATACAGTTTTCCCAGCACCATTATTGAAGAGACTCCATTGTATATTCTTGTATTCTCCACTGTATATACTTGCCTGCTTTTTTGTAGATTAATTGACCATAAGTACATAACTTTGTACCTGGGCTTTCTATCCTGAAGAAAGGGTTTCTTTTTTTTTTTTTGCAGAGAAAACAAAGGCAGAAATTGTCAGACATAGCTTGTTAAAATGCCATTTCAAATTTGGCCCTAAACTACTATTTTTTGGGGAAAATTTCATTGATATATAGCAAAGTACATACATTATAAGTAAAAGCTTCATGAATTTTTCCAAGGCAAACGTACAACATGAAAACAACATACAGATAAAGAAGCAGAATATTAGTAGCATCTCAGAAAGATCCAATTTGTATCCTCTCCAAATCACCACCACCCTCCAAAGTACCTGCTATCCTGCTTTCTACTTCTATGTGTAAGTTCCCAATCTATCTTTGTTAAACAAATAAGTTTACCATGTTTATACTTTACCTTTTGTTGAAGTGGTTTTGTTTCTTTGGTGGTCTCTTGCTTATCCTTTTATAGTATTTCATTTGTGACTCTTGTTTTTCATTCCTTTATCTTTCCACTGTACTTTATTCATAGCTCTTCTATGACATACAATAACAGAGTGATATATTTTTAAAGTAATTAGTGCATGCATACAAACTGGTAAACTCCTTGGGGTGGTTGGTTCATTAATCTTTGACTTCTTTCACATTTAGCATAGTGATTTGAATAGTAAACTTTAAAAAAATTTTAAAAATTATTCTATAGTGTTTGAAAATTATAATGGGATATAATGGAATATAATGGCATAAGACAGAGGATTCAGCTTCCTCATTAGAAAAAAACTTCCTAGGCAGGCCAGTAAATTCCACCCTGTATAAATTCCACCAGTAAATTCCATACTAGGGGCCTCAGAGTCATTGTAAAGAATCTGAGTTTCTATGTATGAATATTGAGCTTTGTTTATAGGCTACATAAATAATATATCTCATATATATGTATACTGTTTTTACTTATGCATATTTTAAATGCATGCATATGCAGCTATGGTTAGTAAAGTATAATATAAAGTTATGGCTGAATTTATGTTAGTTTTTTGACATTATATAGTTTTCACTTAGATGACACTAAAGTTGATTAAAAAAAATTTTTTTTTTCATATTTGGTATCCTCAACTATTTGTTTCCATGGGAAGAATTAAAAGATTTTTTTTTTCATTTGAGGAGTGACATGATTATATATGTGGTTTAGGGCTTGAAGACAGTATGGAATACTTAATTTTTCTTTCAGAACATCTAGCAGTGTGAGATTGAAATGTGTGATAGGCTTGTATTAAATATATTAGTAGTTTTGAGTTATTTAACATTGGATATGCTTGTGTTAAAAAGAGTTTCATGTTCCATCTTATTTTAAGTAGGCTATTTCTTTTAAAACTTATCTTTTAAAATGTTGAGTAGCCTTATTTTCATGCCCCTGAATCAGATCTTCAGAATTAGCTTTTTCTTTCCAAGTAGGTATAATAATCAATATCTGTTATAGATCTATAATCTCTGATTAGAAGACCTTGGGACCAGATATGATTAGAAATTTAGAATTTGGATTTTAGAAAAGCAACATAGCACATATGTGATATGTTATATAATACTCTTCTTTGGAGAAGGCTCTTGAGAATCCTTTGGACTGCAAGGAGATCCAACCAGTCCATCCTAAAGGAAATCAGTCCTGAATGTTCATTGAAAGGACTGATGTTGAGGCTGAAACTCCAATACTTTGGCCACCTGATGCGAAGAGCTGACTCATTTGAAGAGACCCTGATGCTGGGAAAGATTGAAGGCAGGAGGAGAAGGGGACGACAGAGGATGAGATGGTTGGATGGCATCACCAACTCAATGGACATGAGTTTGGGTAAAGTCCGGCAGTTGGTGATGGACAGGGAGGCCTGGTGTGCTGCAGTCCATGGGGTCGCAAAGAGTCAGACACGACTGAGCAATTGAACTGAAGTGAACTGATATAATACTCCAGGTGGGGTCTGGAGCACCACTGTGCAATTATGCATATGAATATGTCTTCAGTGAAACAAATGAATAACCATATTGGATTAGAAAAATAATTGACTAAGATTAACCTCACATCAGCTTAAGGCAGGTTTTGTCATATAGTGAATTTTGGTGCCAAAATTTACAAAAAGTCTTTAAATTTTTAGAACTTTTTAAGTTTTGGGTTGTGAGTGTGGGATGATAGACCTATAAAATATGTGGACTTTTAAGAGCTATTGCCTTGTAAGTATATTTTGCCTTGTTATTTTTTCAGATTCATTAACTTGACATATTTTCACTTTTTTAAAGGAATAATAGAAACTTCAGAAATAATTGCTGTTTTGAAATCACTGGGTATAAATATTTCTGAAACTCAAGCAAAAAAGATCATACAAAGGTCAGCCCTTACCCTTATTTTTAATAGCTTTAATTTTTGTTTAATATGTAACTGGTGGTTATAAGTATAGCTTCTTTCTTCTCTTCCTTCATTTCTTTCCTTTCTTTTTAGTTCTAATAACATCACCTTTTATTGACAATGTTTTAAGAAAGATCCCTAAGAAATTTGTTGAAATGCTATTGACTAATAAAATAGGAAGTATTCTTTTTAAAGTCCTCAGAAAAAGATTCTTCCTGCTTCTAGTTCAAAGAATGGTTTTAATTCTCTTAAGTAATTGATTAAAATTTTTTAAAATTTTGTTGAAGTACAAAAAAGTACATAATATATGCATCTAACTTGATGAATTTGTTGGTAAGTGTACCCAGGAGGGCTTCCCTGGTGGCTCAGTGGTAAAGAATCTGCCTGCCAATGCAGGAGACATGGCTTTGATCCCTGGGTTGGGAATATCCCCTGGAGGAAGAAATGGGAACCCACTCCAGTATTCTTGCCTGGAGAATCCCATGGACAGAAGAGCTTGGCGGGCACAGTCCACGGGGTCACAAAGAATCTGACATGACTGAAGCAACTTAGCATGCACACACACATACACCCGGGAAAGCATAACCATAATCTATGCCATAAACATATCCATCACTTCTTAAAGTTTCTCCCCACCCTCTTATTATTGTTATTATTTTTATGATGTGAACACTTTCTTATAGTTAAAACTTAAATTTACTTGTTTTTTTTTAAATTTGGATATAACTGATACATAATATTATATTAATTTCAGGTGTATAACATAATGATTCAATATATGTATATAATGTGAAATGATCACCAAAATAGGTCTAGTTAACATCAGTCACTGTATATAGTTATAGACTTTTTTATGATGAGAGCTTTTAAGATTTACCCTCTTAGCAACTTTAGAGTATGCAAAATAGTATTATTAACTATAGTTACCATGCTGTACGTTCTATCCTTGACATTTTAATTTTTGTCCCTTTGACCATCCCCTTTACCCATTTCACCCACCTCCTAACCCCCTCCACCTCTGGTAACCACCGATATGTTTTCTCTATCTATAAGATCTTTTTCTTTCCTTTCTTTTTGATTCCACGTATAAGTGAGATCATATAGTATTTGTCTTTGTCTGTCTGACTTATTTTACTTAGCATCATACCCTTAAAGTCCATCCATGTTGTTGCAAATGGTGAGATTTCCTTCTTTGTGATAGAATTTACCAGGGTTACCATCTGGTCCTGGACTTTTCTTTGTTGGTACATTTTTGTTTACTGATTCAGTCTGTTCAGTCGTTCCTCTGTTCAGATTTTCCATTTCTTCATGATTCAGTCTTGCTAGGTTGTATATTTCTAGGAATTTATCCAGTTCTTTTAGATTTTACAATTAGTTGGCATATAATTGTTCATAGTAGTGTCTTATAACCCATTGTGTTCCTGTGGCATCAGTCTTAATGTCTCCTAATTCTTTTCTGGTTTTATTTATTTGAGTCTTTTCTCTCTGTTTTTAGTTAGTCCAGCTAAAAGTTTGCCAATTTGGTTTACCTTTTTAAATGAACAAGCTTTTAATTTTGGTGATCTTTTGTTCTATGGCTTTGGGGTTGGTATTTACTTCTGCTCTGATCTTTATCATTTTTTTCCCTCCTGCTAACTTTGGGCTTAGTTTTTTCTTCTATTCTAATTCCTTGAGTGATCAATTAGATTGTTTATTTGACATCTTTCTTTAAAAAAAAATGTTGACATTTATTGCTATATGCTTCCTTCTTAGCACCGCTTTTGCCACATGCTATAAGACTTGTTTCTATTTTCACTTTTCATAAGACTTTTTTATTTCTCTTCTGATATCTTCCTGCACCCACTGGTTGTTCAGAGGAGTGTTATTTGATATCTACATACTTGTGAATTTTCCAGTTTTCCTCTTGTTATTGATTTCTATTTTCTTACTATTGTCAGAAATGATACTTGGTATGATTTCAGTCTTAAAGTTGAGACTTGACCTAAGACATGATTGATCCTTGAGAATGTTCCATGTGCACTTGAGGTTATGTGTTCTTCTGCTATATTTGCTTTTTAGGTTCATTTGGTCCAATGTGTAGTTTAAGTTAATTATTTCTTCACTGATTTTCTGTCTGGATGGTTTATCTGTTGTTGAAAGTGGGAGAGTGAAGTCTCATATTGTTGTTCCATTGCTGTCTGTTTCTACCTTCAGATCTGTTAGTATCTGCTTAATATATTTAGTTCAATATTTGGTTCATATAATATATATGAATATTATAATTATTATAGTCTGTTAATGAAGTGACATCTTAATTATTATATAGTCTCATTATTTGTCTCTTTTTATAGTTTTTGAATTAAACTCTAGTTATTCCTACTTTGGTCTGTTTTGGTTTCTATCTGCATGGATTATCTTTTCCCATCCCTTCTTCTTGAGACTATGTGTATCCCTAAAGCTGAAATGAGTCTCTTTCAGGCAGCAAGAAGTTAAGTGTTGTTTTTTAAAGTTTATTCAGCCACTCCATGACTTTTGTTTGGAGAATTTAATCATTGATAAGTAAGGACTTAATATGATCATTTTCTTAATTGTTTTTTAATGGCTTGTAGTTTCTTTGTTCCTTTATTCTTCTCTAGCTGTCTTCCTTTTTGATTTTGTGACACTGTGTAGTAATTGCTTTGACTCCTTTCTCTTTCTCTTGTCTGTTACAGCTTTTTGCTTTGTGATTACCATGAAGCTTACATAAAACATCTTATAAAGATGTTGAAGCTGAATACAAGTTAACTTTGCGTACAAAAATTCTACCCCTTTACTTATTTTCTTGAGCTCCAAAATCACTGCAGATGGTGACTGCAGCCATGAAATTAAAAGATGCTTGCTCCTTGGAAGGAAAGCTATGACAAACTTAGACAGCATTAAAAAGCAGAAATATTACTTTGCCAACAAAGGCCCATATAGTCAGAGCTATGATTTTTCTAGTAGTCATATATAGATGTGAGAGTTGGACCATAAAGAAAGCTGAGCACCAAGAATTGATGCTTTCAAACTGTGGTGTTGGAGAAGACTCTTGAGAGTCCCTTGGACTGCAAGATCAAAGTAGTCAATCCTAAAGGAAATCAGTGCTGAATATTCATTGCAAGGACTGATGCTGAAACTGAAGCTCCAATACTTTGGCCACCTGATGTGAAGAACTGACTCATTTGCAAAGACTCTGATGCTGGGAAAGACTGAAGGCAGGAGGAGAAGGGGACAACAGAGGATGAGATGATTGAATGGCATCACCAACTCAATGGACATGAGTTTGGGTAGGATGGGAGTTGGTGATGGACAGGGAAGCGTAGCATGCTGCAGTCCATGGGGTTGCAAAGAGTGGAACACAATTGAGTGACTGAACTGAACTCCTTTACTGCCCCCAACATTTTAATTTTTGATATTAGTATGTTTTTTTTAATATTGTGTGCCCATTAAGAAAGTATTATAGCTATAGTTATTTTTAATACTTTTGTCCTTTATCCTTTATGCTAGAGTTAAGTGATGTATACAATACCATTACAGTAATAGTGTTCTCAATCTGATGTACCTTCACCAGATAGTGTTATTCTTTCATATGTTTTCATGATATTAATTAGTGTTCTTCCATTTCAACTTAAAGAATTCCACTTAGTATTTCTGGTGAGGCAAGTCTGGGGGTGATGAACTCTCTCAGGTTTTGTTTGCCTGGGAAACTATATCTTCTTAATCCCAATCCCACTCTTTCCTGAACTGTAAGATATCTGCTTAGGAGTATGCTGATAGCCTCAGGGAAGTTACCTTGTATGAAGTGAATTTTGTTTCTCTTGCTGCTTTCAAATTTCTCTCTTCTCTGTGACAATTTTTGTCTCTGACTTTTGACAGTTTTAGTATAATGTGTCTTGGAGATGTCCTCATTAGGTATGGGGACTTTTGAGTTTCATGTACTTAGATGTTCATGAAAAAGTGAAAGTCACTCAGTTATGTATGACTGTTTGAGACCCCATGGACTATACAGTCCATGGAATTCTCCAGGTCAGAATACTGGAGTGGGTAGCCTTTTCTTTCTTCAGGGGATCTTCCCAACCCAGGTCTCCTGCATTGCAAGCAGATTCTTTACCAGCTGAGCCACAAGGGAAGTCCGAGAATACTGGAGTGGGTAGCCTGTCCCTTCTCCAGCAGATCTTCCTGACTCAGGAAGTGAACCGGGGTCTCCTGCATTGCATACAGATTCTTTACCGACTGAGCTATCAAGGAAGCCTCCTCAAATCTGGGGGAAATTTTCAGCCATTTTTTTTTTTTAAGACGCTTTCTGTCCCTTTTGGAGAAGGCAATGGCAACCCACTCCAGTACTCTTGCCTAGAAAATCTCATGGATGGAGAAGCCTGGTAGGCTGCAGTCCATGGGTTGCGAAGAGTCGCAACGACTGAGCGACTTCACTTTCACTTTTCACTTTCATGGATTGGAGAAGGAAATGGCAACCCACTCCAGTATTATTGCCTGGAGAATCCCAGGGACAGAGGAGCCTGGTGGGCTGCCGTCTATGGGGTCGCACAGAGTCGGACACGACTGAAGTGACTTAGCAGCAGCAGCGGCCCCTTTTCTCACTCTTTTTTCTCAGACACCCATAATGTGTATATTGTTTTTCTTTATGGGGTACATAATTCATATAGATGCTTTTCATTTTTTCTTTTATTCTTCTCTGACAGGATAATTTCAAATGATCTGTGTTTTAGTTCACTGATTCTTTATCCTTCTTAAGTCTGTTGTTGATATTCTCTATTGCATTTTTCATTTCATTCATTGTATCTTCAGCTCCAGAGCTTCTCTTTGATTCTTTTTTTATGAATTCTCTCTGTTGAACTTCTCATCTTGTCCATGTGTTTCTTTTCCTGATTTCATTGAGTTGTCTATCTGTGTTCTCTTATAGCTTGCTTAACTTCCTTAAAACAATTAGTTTGAATTTGTTATCAATTTGTAGACCTCCATTTCTTTGAGATCACTTACTGAAAAGTAAGATCTCTTCAAGAAAATTAGAGATACCCAAGGGAACATTTCCTGCAAAGATGGGCTCAATAAAGGACAGAAATGGTATGGACCTAACAGATGCAGAAGATATTAAGAAGAGATGGCAAAAATACACAGAAGAACTGTACAAAAAAGATCTTCATGACCCAGATAATCACGATGGCGTGATCACTCACCTACAGCCAGACATCCTGGAATGTGAAGTCAAGTGGGCCTTAGAAAGCATCACTATGAACAAAGCTAGTGGAGGTGATAGAATTCTAGTGGAGCTATTTCAAATCCTGAAAGATGATGCTGTGAAAGTGCTGCACTCAATATGTCAGCAAATTTGAAAAACTCAGCAGTGGCCACAGGACTGGAAAAGGTCCGTTTTCATTCCAATCCCAAAGAAAGGAAATGCTAAGGAATGCTCAAACTACCACAGAATTGCACTCATCTCACACGCTAGTAAAGTAATGCTCAAAATTCTCCAAGCCGGGCTTCAGCAATACGTGAACCGTGAACTTCCAGATGTTCAAGCTGGTTTTAGAAAAGGCAGTGGAATCAGAGATCAAATTGCCAACATCCGCTGGATCATCAGAAAAGCAAGCGAGTTCCAGAAAAACATCTATTTCTGCCTTATTGACTATGCCAAAGCCTCTGACTGTGTGGATCACAATAAACTGTGGAAAATTCTGAAAGAGATGGGAATACCAGACCACCTGACCTGCCTCTTGAGAAACCTATATGCAGGTCAGGAAGCAACAGTTAGAATTGGACATGGAACAACAGACTGGTTTCAAATTGGAAAAGGAGTGCGTCAAGGCTGTATATTGTCATCCTGCTTATTTAACTTATATGCAGAGGACATCATGAGAAATGCTGGCTGGATGAAGCACAAGCTGGAATCAAGATTACTGGGAGAAATATCAATCACCTCAGATATGCAGATGACACCACCCTTATGGCAGAAAGTGAAGAGGAACTAAAGAGCCTCTTGATGAAAGTGAAAGAGGAGAGTGAAAAAGTTGGCTTAAAACTCAACATTCAGAAAATGAAGATCATGGCATCTGGTTCCATCACTTCATGGGAAATAGATGGGGATACAGTGGAAACAGTATCAGACTTTATTTTTTGGGGCTCCAAAATCACTGCAGATAGTGTTTGCAGCCATGAAATTAGAAGACGCTTATTCCTTGGAAGGAAAGTTATGACCAACCTAGATAGCATATTAAAAAGCAGAGATATTACTTTGCCAACAAAGGTCCGTCTATNCTGGGGATTGAAGCGCAGGCTCTTGTACAGTGCCTGTGGCTCTGGGGTCCAAGGCACTAACTAGCCTGTGGTCATGGTGGCTCTGGTGTTTGAGATGCAGGTGTGACCCAAGCAGCCACAGAGCAGGGGTCTGAACACGTGTGCTGGAGCAGCTGTGCTGCTGGGGCCTGAAGTGCGGGTGCATGGGGTTGCAGCCAGGGCTCAGGGATTATGGCAGCGACAGGCCTGGTCCCAGGATGGTGCAGTAGTGGCTCCCTCTGGTGAGGGTCCACAGCATCTTCCTCTCCAGTGCGTCCACAGCAGCAACATCTGTTGTTTACTTTGGCAGCAAAAGCTGCCAGTGTTCTCTGTGGAGCAGGCTCTGGGGTCTGCACCGATGCCACTTCAGGTGCCTTCACTCTGAAAGCTGTGGGGAGCCTATGGCCATGGTGAGGCCTGTTGAAGTCCTCAGTGGCAAAGGCTGCTGGGGCCTCCATAGAGCAGGCCACTGGAGACCATGATGACACCTGCCACATGGCTGAGGTCAGCCCTCACCCCTGTTTGTTTCTTGCCGTCTCCACATGTATCAGCTAAGCGAGCCTCATCAGTGATTGTTTCTGTGTGATCATTCTCCACATTTTTTTTTTACTCCACCATGTTGTTATAGTTTCTTAACTGGATTCTTGAACCCTCCGAGGGATCTTCTCATTTCTGGATAGCTGTCTAACTATAGTTTTCTTGTTGGGGGAGGAAGGCTAGTACCTTCTACTCTGCTATCTTACTAATGTTGCTAACATCTCCTTTTGTTTAAGAAAAAAGAATGGCAAAGGCAAAACTCATTACAAAACTTAAAAGAGCATTTTATAACTATTAGAGATTTAATTCACCTGGAATATATAACAATTCTAAATGTGTATGGATCTAAAAACGTAGTCTCAAATTTATGAAGCAAGATGAATCAATGATTGTAGTAAGAAAGTTTATTGTACATTTCTCAATAATAGTACAAGTACACAGGAAAATATTAGTAAAAATAGAAGATTTCAATAATACCACTGGGAAATCCCATGGATAGAGAAGCATGGTGGGCTACAGTCTATGGGGTCACAAGAGTTGGACATGACTTGGTGACTAAACCACCACCATCAACACCATCAATCTTTACCTAACAAGCATAATTAGAATATTGCACTTAAAAGCTATAGGGTATGCATTATTTTAAGGACCCATAGAAAATTCACAAGAATTGACCATATGGTGGGTCATAAAGGAAATGTGAAAAACTAAATAGAATTTGAATCATGTAGAATATGTTCTCTAACCTTCATACAATTAAACAAGAAGTAAGGTTATTTACAATAAAACATTTTTAAAAGGATTGACAGGGTAGCTTGATTGTAGGTTATTATAGAATTGAGTTAAAGGAGATGGTCAGGGGAAAAATACTACCAGAGAGAGTCAAAAGATATAAGGTTAAACCTCAGTCCATTTTATTCATTTATTTATTCATTCAACATTGAGTACTTAGTGCTAAAGATGTAGAAGTGACTTAGAAATTGTCTTTCCTTTTGAAAGATCATAGACAAGTATGAGAGAAACACATGCAAGTAAATAATTAAAAAGAAATACAGAATAAATTCCATTAGAGGAATATTCTAAAAAATATCTGGATCAGCATACCCTGAAACTATTAAAGTTATTAAACACAATGAAAATCTGAGAAACTTTCATAGCCAAGGAAGTCTTAAAGAGATGTAATGACCAAATGGCTTGTGGTATCTCAGGTGGGACCCTGAAACAAAAAAAGGACATTAAAGAAACTAAAGCCTGAACTTAAGTTAATAATAATAATATATCAATATTGGTTTATTGATTGTAACAAATATATCATAATAATATGAGATGTTACCATTAGGGGAAACTGGATGTGGGGATATGTGGGAACTCTCAGTACTATCTTAATAGATTGTACAATGAATCTCGATGAATATGCTCTAAGATTTTCTGAAAGTCTTAAACTATTCCAAAAAATAAACTTTTATTAAAGATAGGAAAATTGATGAAGCCCAAAGAAGTGGCTTCTACAATAAATATGTAGGAAGTGTTTAATTAATTTTTATAATGTTGCTAACTTTGTTATAAATATTTTTTGAATTTCAGCATTGATAGAGATGGAACAATGACAGTAGATTGGGATGAATGGAAGAACTACTTCTTGCTTCATCCTGCAAAAAATATCGATGAAATTGCTCATTTCTGGAAGCGTTCTACTGTAAGATTACTTTGTATTTTGCTCTATTTTTATTTTGCCATAAATGTCATATCTCTTATGATCACATAATCTCTTTAGACCTTACTGTCTAAAGTAACAGTACTCTTAGCAAAAAGTGTGCAAACAAAGCTATCACAATAACTTTGTTTGCTAAAACCTAGAACTTAATATAGATATCCATCTTCTGAAAAGGCCCACTTTGTGTTGAGAATAAATGACTCTTATACAGTTAATTGTCCTAGAAAAGTAGAAAAATAGTACACCCTTCTTTTTTTTCACAGATACAGTGTTCTCAATTAGGCCTTTTGTCATAGAAAATGTAAAGTTTAAGATTCAAAATTTAGAATCAGAAAGAATCAGCTACATAATCTGTCTACTACTTTAATATATAATATAAGTATTTGATTAAGAGTTGTGAGGAACAAATGAGATTTAGTAATAAGCTTTTTTTCTTTTTTAGATCTCAGGTACAGGGAGTTATGTGCTTAGTCGCTTAGTTGTGTCCAACTCTATGCAATCCCACGGACTGTAGCCTGCCAGGCTCCTCTGACCCTGGGGATTCTCCAGGCAAGAATAGTGGAGTGGGATGCCTTTTCCTCCTCCAGGGGATCTTCCCAACCCAGGGATCAAACCCAGGTCTCCTGTATTGCAGGAGGATTCTTTACCATCTGAGCCACCAGGGAAGCCCGCAGCGAGTTAAGTCAGTCATTTTTCAGGGCACAATATTTGCATCCGACATTGTAATTTTATGCCTCCTCTTCATGTACATTTTGGGGAGGACTAAGAGCATAGCCTTTGATGTCAGATTGCCAAGGTTTAAACCCCACATCTGCCACCCATTAGTTATATAATCCCTCTGTGCCTCAATTTCCTTATTTA
>SJYQ01004219.1:0-46116 GCA_006410935.1 Redunca redunca
CTCTCTTCAGTTTTATGCCTCTCACCTATACAGTAGGCCCTGATTGTTTTTTTGTTGCAGCCTTTCAAGCTATGAAAGGCCAGATAGAGCCCATGACAATTAAACCACTTCATAAATAGAAAGAGATGGAAAGTTAATTCTTCCTAAAATTGATCACACTTAAAAAGATCTTTTTAAAAATCATAAACATCAGTACAATGAAATCAATAGCGTTGCAATATACCATATCAAAATTTTTTTTTCTTTTAAGAGGACAAGAATAGTTCCAAAAGAAGAAATGAATTGACACACTTAGGAAATCATTATTAGAAAGAAGAAAAAAATTAGTAACAGATGAAAACTGCCCTAAGTTGATAGGGTATTTGAAAGAAAACAGCAAACAGCAAACAATTTATTTAAATATGGAAATAAGGCAAAAGGCAGATGGCATGTCCTTTTAATGTTGTACTGGAGTATTGTCTCAGATTTGTTTCACAAATAAAGATTATTTGACTATTTAGACCAGTAATTATGAAACTTTTAGAGTGTTTAAGAATCACCTGCTGGGCTTGTTACAATAGTACTAGGCTCCACCCCCAAAATTTCTCTAATTAATCAGCTCTGGAATGAGACCTGAAATTTCCAACAGGTTCGTTGGTCTGCTGAGGTTTCCAGTTTGGGGACTACACTTTGAAAGCCACTAATGTAGGAAAATGTACCTGAGAAATTACATGTTAGCTCATGATTTTCTGTCCAGTAGAAAAGATAACCCCAAAGATTACAATTTTATTGCCCCATATGTGATTATCAGGTTTTTGTCTCTCAGCACACACTTTGAAATGCCTTTGCCTGTGCACTAGAAATACTTCTCAACACAGACATAGGAAACAGACTTAAGGACACGAGGGTGGGGAAGAAGGAGAGAGTGAGATGTATGGAGAGAGTAACATGGAAACTTACATTACCATATGTAAAATAGATAGCCAATGGGAATTTGCTATGTGACTCAGGAAACTCAGACAGGGACTATACATCAACCAAGAAGGGTAGAGTGGGGAGGGAGATGGGAAGGAGGTTCAGGGGGAGGGGAAATATGTATACCTATGGCCAATTCATGTTGATGTATGGCAGAAACCAACAAAATTCTGTAAAGCAATTATCCTTCAATTAAAAAAAAGCTTCTCAAAATATTCCCTGGGGACCTTACTGGTGGTCCAAAGTTTAAGACTCTGTGCTGCCAATGCAGGGGGCGTTGGTTGGATCCCTGGCTGGGAACTAAGGTCCCACATGCCGCCTGGCCAAAAGATTTTTTTTTAAGTTCTTTGAATTAGCTTTACCATCTTACTGTTCCCTCATTAATTAAATATTTGACATGTTTTCCTCCACTTGTATGAACGTCATGTTTTTCACTTTTTTGCAAATTAAACTTTGATACAGTATACTCGTATACTAGCCCTGGGCAGGAGTACACAGATACTATATTCTAATACTAGATGTATTGTCCTTACAGTCAGTAGCAGTAATGCACTCTCATTATGACCCAACATTATCCTAAAGGGGGTATGGCCTGGGCTTCTCAACTAGGGGTGATTTTGCCTTCTGAGGGATATTTGATAACGTCTGGAGATATTTTCAGTGGTCACAACTATAGAATGCTGGCATCCAGAGAACAGAGGGCAGAGGCCAGGAACACTGCTAAACAGCCTGCAAGGCATGAGATAGTCCCCAGTAACAAAGAAAAGACGGCCAGGTGGCTAGTGAAGGGTGGTGGAACATTACATATAGACCAGGCTCTCCAGACCCACCTGGAGCAGCGGAGTCAGAAGCCCACAGGTGAACACCTGCTCATCCCAGCCCCACACACCCCACAGGTGGAGAGAGGAAGGCTTCATAAGGAGGTGGAGGCAAGCAGGCAAGCGTGGATCTCATCTGTCTGCCTGAGAGAAAGCTCCAGATCAGCACTGGGAGGGTCAGCCCATGTTCCTGAGCAAGGAAGGGAGTAGCCCTGGCCAGAACTCTGGAACCCTGGCTAGTTGGAGAACCCCCCTCTTGCCCCACAGATCATCAAGGGAGTCCTGTCCAGCCTCTGGCCACGAGGTGATGTTTTGGCTTCTAACGCCGAGGCTCACCTTGCCTCTCTCTCTCACCTGCCACTCTCGTGCAGCTCCACATTGAAGGTGAGTGTCTCTCCAAGGCAGTCTGAGGGGCTGGGGGCGCAGGCTCAGGGTCAGTGGCTCAGGCTGGATCAGGGGCCAGTCCCAGATAAGGCCCTGTGCGCATTCACCCTCAGCCTGGGCCTCCCCACGCTGTACAGCACAGCCTCAGCTGCAGGCCAGGGGGACCCCAAGAACCAAGGACTGACCTCACTGAGACTGGCCACTCCCTGCAGCCCCCACAGCAGCTCTGCGCTCCCTCTCCAAGCCCCACACAAGCCCCAGGTCCATCCAGTCTGCTGCTCCTGACTTCCAAAAACACTGGGTTTTGTGCCCCCTACCCCTCACGCCAGGTTCTCTGCCCAGGAGGCTGCTGAAAGGGGAACTGGCTGCACCTGCCGGAGAAAGGCCTTAGGAAATCTGCTTCTCTGGGATCCGTTCCACCTTCATTCATTCACTTCCCAAATGCTCTTTTTCTCTATGCCAGGCTCTAAGGTGATAGGTCGAGCAGGGTGTGTGCCCTGAGGGGTTCCCCTCTCTTTAGAGATAGACAAACTCTCAGGCCTTGGTTGTGTGGGCGCCCAGGACTGGGAAGGGGAGGGCCTCACCCACAAGAGGTGATGGTGGGTGTGGATATGGAGGGCGTGGGGGTGACCACAGGCCAAGGGTGTCTAGGCGAGCTCAGCTTGTGAAACTGGGGTGGGTGCAGGCACTGCTCTGTCTGGAAGGCCTCCTGACCTTGCCAACAGTTGGCCCTGGCTGGATCATAGGTAAAGGCTTCATGTTGATATTTTGGTGCTCATTCAGTCGTGCCCAGCTCTGTATGACCCCATGGACTCACCAGGCTTCTCTGTCCATGGGATTCTCCAGGCAAGAATACTGGAGTGGGTTACCATTTGCAACTCCAGGGGATCTTCCCGACTCAGGGATCGAACCCATTTCTCTCGTGTCTCCTGCATTGGCAGGTGGATTCTTTACCATGAGCGCCACCTGAGAAGTAATACTTAGTACATTCGAATTACATAACTAAACATGATAATTATAATAAAAAACTCACAAAACACAGGACTTCTCTGGTGGTCCAGTGGTTAAGACTCCATGATACCAATGCAGGGGCACATGTTCGATCCCTGGTCAGGGAACTAGGTCCCACATGCTACAGCTAAGAGTTCACTTGCTACAACTAAGACCCAAGTGCAGCCACATAAATAAATTAATGTTTTAAAAAGAGAATCTTGGAGAGGGGCTGCTGAGTGAATTAACCGTTGATTATGCCTCCATAATGATCTGTGAACCACAGAGCTTCCAGGTTGGTGTGCTGGGAGGTGGCACACCCCAACTCCACTGGGACAGAAGCTCCTGTCTTTGGAACCTCCCAGGCCTTGCCCAATTGTCTCTTCATTTTACTGTTTAACTGTATCATTTCTCATGTTCTTTATCATATAGCAAAATTGGTGAGCATAAGTGTTTGCCTAACTTCTGTGAACCATTACGACAAGTTATTTCACCTGAGGAGGCAATTGTGAGAATGCTGATTTGTAGCCAACCTGGGCCTGCTGGCGGGGGGGCAGGGGAGGGGGCAACTCTTTGGTGACTGCTGTCTGGGGTAAGGGGAAATCCTGGGGACTGAGCCCTTCTCCTGCATGGTTTGGCGCTATCCCCAGGTAGACAGTGTCAGAGCAGAGCTGTAGGACATTCAGCCAGGGAGTGGGTTGGTGAGGGGAGAAACCCACACTTTTGATGTCGGAGTATTCAGTGTATGGAGGAATAGTTTTTCCTTTTAGTCTTTATAAACATAACCTTTATAAAACAGTATACCATATTCTATTTTGGAATCTAAGTTTTCATCCAGCAGTGACTAGTGGCAGGCTTTGAACAGGCTAGGAATTGTGCAGGCCCTGCCCTGGGTTCCAGCAGGGATAAGGGCACTATAAGCGGCGTCTGGCCACACTACTGGGTGACCTTGGCTAAGCCTCTACCATCCTCAGAGCCTCCATTTTCTTGGTCAGATTAAGAGTGTGGGTAGTACAGGGTCAGTGTCTGAAAGACAGAACTCCGTGTAAAGCTGGGCAGGCTGTGCACTGCACAGTTTTAGGAGAAGGAGGGGTATTCTTGTCATAATATGTATAAAGGGAGCCCCCAGTGCTGAGGAATAAATGGGCCCTGCCCGAAATGTGGTGTGTAAACCTGTTGGTACACAAGATGATTTTAGGTGTTATGCAAATGCATTCCTTCTTACAGTTACTTTCTATTTGTAGTAAATGATGCCAACTTTCCGCTTGAAGAGCTTGTTAAACCACGGTTTTGTTTGTTTTGGCCTTGCCATGCAGCTTGAGGGGTCTTAGTTCCCCAACAAGGGATTGAACCCTGGGCCCTCAGTAGTGAGAGCATTGAACCTAACCTCTGGTGTGCATGCTGAGCCCCTTCAATCGTGTCCAACTCTGTGCGACCCCATGAACCATAGCCCACAAGGCTCCTCTGTTCATGGGCTTCTCCGGGCAAGAATACTGGAATGCATTGCCATGCCCTCTTCCAGGGGATCTTCCTGACCCAGGGATTGAACCCATGTCTCTCACATCTCCTGCATTGGAAGGCAGGTTCTTTACCACTAGTGCCACCTGAGAAGCCCCATAACTGCTGGACCACCAGGGAATTCCCTCCCTAGAGTTTCTGATCAGTAGATCGGAGGTGGAGCCTGATGATTTGAATTTCGAGCATGTTCCCAAGTGATGCTTTGCTGCTGGTTCAGGGACCACACTTTGAGGACCACTTACCAAATTGTTTTCTTTTTAATACAGTTGTTTAGCTTTTAAAAATGAGTACATGTTCAACATCACTAACCATTAAAGAAATGCAAATTCAGACCATGGTAAGAGAACACGACATACTTACTAGAACAACTGAACTAAAACGAGGGTAACTGAAAAGTAGTGACCATATAAATACAAATAAAACTATCTGGCATATGTGTCTGGTGGAAATATAATGTGGTCCAAACATTCTGGAAAACAGTTTAGCAGTTTCTTTTAAAAACTAAACCTACACCTTAATATGACCTAGCAATTGTACTCCTGGGCATTTACCCCAGAAAGATAGAAACTTATATCTAC
The DNA here is from genome assembly GCA_006410935.1 of Redunca redunca. Lineage (NCBI taxonomy): Eukaryota > Metazoa > Chordata > Mammalia > Artiodactyla > Bovidae > Redunca > Redunca redunca. Next base: position 5,243 of record SJYQ01004219.1, read on the forward strand.
ACAAAAATCTGTATATGAGTGTTCATGGCAGATTTATTTGTAAGAGCCCCACGCTGGAAACAGCCAAATATCCCTCAAATGATGGCTAAGCAAAGTGTTTTACAACCATATTACAAACTACTATTGTTCACCTTAAAAATAAAAGTTATTTTACTAGCAGAAAATGCATTTCTTTGGAAATGGCAAAGGAACTGAAATTCTAGATAAGCTACAGCAAAAGGCATAACCACGTCCAACAAGGAAGTTGAGAGGATTTGTTTTGAATGAAAGTCCATTGCAGAAAAATGGGGGTTCAGGGTGATGATGGTTTTCTGTTTGGCTGTTGTTGAGGTAGTAAATTTCTTGTAGAAGATGCAATGTACATCTTTTCCCCTTGGGGTCAAATTCACCCAGGTCCTGTAATAGACATGGAGTGGTACTGGGCAAGAGCTCCCTCTTCTGGCCTCTAGACTCCATTTTAGTGAGGTTTGCAGGCTCAGTTGCTCAGTCATGTCCAATTCTTTGCAACTCTGTGGACGGTAGCCTGTTAGGCTCTTGTATTCATGGAATTTTCCAGGCAAGAATACTGGAGTGGGTTGCCGTTTCTTCCTCCAGGGGATCTTCCCGACCCAGGGATCAAACCCACATCCCTTCCACCTCCTGCATTGACAGATGGCTTCTTTACCACCGTGCCACCTGAAAGTCCCTTTTTTACACTATTCAGCAGTAACAAGGGACAAGCTACTGATACATGCAACAACATGGATGGGCCTCAAGGGTATTGTTCTGAATAGAAAAAAAAAAAAAAAGCTGATCTCAAAAGGTCACATCACATGTGATTTTACATAACAGTCTTGAAATGACAGAATTATAGAGGTGAAGAAAAGATCAGTGGCTGCCAGGGGACAGGGATGGTGGGAGAGGAGAGATAAGGTATGACTATAAAGGAGAAGCAGAGGAGCTCTTTATAGTGGTGGGATAGTTCTGAATCTTGATCATAGGTGGTTACATGAATCTACATGGGATAAAATGATAGAACTATACCTTTGGCATTGTTTGGATATTGTATTATACTTATATGTCATTGCTGGAGGAAACAGAAGGGTACACAGAGCCTCTCTGCACTATCTTTGAAATCTTTGAATCTATAATGATTTCAAATGAGTTTTTTAAAAAATGGAAAATAATTTGTCGTGGTCCCTGTGTGGGTTGGAAAAAAATTTCCAGACGCAAGGCAGAACAAGAACAGACTGGAATTTATTAGAGCTGGAGATGCTGTTAGAACAGCGTGTTGGCTCAATGGAGAGCCCTTTTGTGGGCTAGGAGCCAATTCTTATGGCCTCAAGACAGAAAAGTCATTCTGGAAGGGTGGCAGTAGGTGATTAGTTATGATGCTATAGGGGGGATATTCTATCTAATATGGAGTCAGGGAGCTGGCTGGTTTAGATCAGGAGGCTCAGGGCAGTAGCTGCTATGTTGTTCAGTTGCTAAGTTGTGTCCAACTCTTTGCCACTGAGAGGGCAACAGGCAGGCAGGCCAGGGGTCTCCAAATGGAGGAAATAGGCTGCAAGTGTCAGACATTTTTTTATTTCTCCCTTTATCGGCGGAAGGAAGCAAACTACAAGCGTCAGATTTTTTTCTCTCAAATTTCTGTGTTGCCATGATGACACCTGGCTCCACCCGAACTTAACTTTTTTCAAACCTTGAGCTAACCAATGCGTTTTTCTTTTGGAAATGCTTTTCTTAAGCTATATTAATGAAACTATGTATTTGCTTTTGGAATTTGCTTTTCTTCACATTGGTTCTGCTTAAGACTAACTTTTTGTCTTTTCTCAAATCTTGGGCTGATAATAGCTCAACAAACCAGTATTCATATCAATTGTTTTATGGCTGGGGAATGACACACCTCATGCCATCCTATCTTTAAAATGCGTATTGTGGGAGAGGGGCCTGGTAAAACTCCGTCACCCTTGAGGTGTCTCTCTTATCTGATTAATAGCTTTTTAACAGACATAAAACAAACAGCTAAAGACTAGCAGGGGGGCACTCTTTCTGCCCCCTTCTGACGTCTATGTCAGAAGCTTTCCCTACCTCTTTTATACTTTAATAAACCTTTATTACACAAAAGCTCTGAGCAATCAAGCCTCGTCACTGGCCCCGTATTGAATTCCTCTCCTCCGGAGGTCAAGAATCCAGGCGGTGTCTTTCACAGCTCAGCAACAACCTTCCATCCTGGGGGCTCGCCCGGGGTTCTTCAGGACAAGTTAAGAACGCTTGGAGCTCTAGTCCTTTGTTCTCCTAGCAAACGCGTTTTCTGCTGGATTTTACTAACTCGATGGTGTCTCGATTAAAAGAGACACATATGCGAACCAAGGGCTGTGTCTTAATCTGCGGTTCTGAGGTGACCTCATACGGTTTATGGCAGAAACCCTGTCGGGATTATACCGACCTTCTCATGTCAAGAGGCGCCCAATGTCTCCTTCGGGGAATGGCCAGAGATGGATGAAGTGTGTGGGCTGAACTCTCCTTTCTCGGTCAAACTTTCCCATCTCTTTGACCATTTCATAACCTACTCTGTTGGATCATAGACTTTCGAGGGACTTGTGATCTATGTTATTACTGTGTACTGTGACTTAGGTCCCAAATTTAGACTGGTAGTCAGGAAGCGCCTAGTCTCACTAGGAGCTGAAAGTTTAGAAGCTAGATGGAGCCCTGGCTCCAAGAGCATCTCTCAGGTTAAAGTTTCCTCAGGAAGCACGGCGGGCTGCTTCCTTTGGGAAGGCTAGCTCTTAGTGGACCAGAGGAGGCTCTCAAGTGGCTTTTGTCCCAACTCCTTAGATATTCTTTCTGTGGAATCTGTAGGAGTACTGGGGTAGTGACACTCAGAAGAACGTATTGGTTTTATGTTTGTACCCATCTTATTGTGGTGAGAAATATATTCACGGTCGTGCAGATACTCGGGAGATGAATGTTTCCCCCAATGGTCTTAGCTTGGGAGGCATTCCAGAAGGTTACTCTGATTGCACCCCGGGTGGTATCAGAGACACGCAAGGTTTTAATGGTGAGGAGCTGGACGTTGGTCTGGAATGCCATCAGGTCCCCTAATGCATCTCCACTCCACCTCCGGTAGAGCCGGGAGGGATGAGTAAGTCACCTGCGTTGTAAGGGACAGACTAAGTCCGACCAGGGAAGGAAAGCTTCAGTGTAAAGTCTGTCTATACTCCCATCTAGAGCAGGGAGGGATGCCTCTGGTAGAAAGATGGCACTGATCGCTTTTTTTCATCTCTTACAGATGGGAGCTAACAATTCCAGCCTCACTCCTTTGAACTGTATCCTGAAAAACTGGGATAGATTTGATCCCTAGGGCTTAAAGAAGACACGCCTGATCTTCCTATGTGATACCATGGCCATGGTACCCATTGGATGATGGCGAACGGTGACCAGTTGGAGGGTCTCTTAATTTTAATACAGTTTTACAATTTGAACAGTTCTGTAGAAAACAAGGGAAATGGGTAGAAGTAGCATATGTGTCAGAGAAGCCAGTGGCACCCCACTCCAGTACTCTTGCCTAGAAAATCCCATGGACGGAGGAGCTTGGTGGGCTGCAGTCCATGGGGTCGCTAAGAGTCAGACACGACTGAGCGATTCCACTTTCACTTTTCCCTTTCATGCATTGGAGAAGGAAATGGCAACCCACTCCAGTGTTCTTGCCTGGAGAATCCCAGGAACAGGGGAGCCTGGTGGGCTGCTGTCTATGGGGTTGCACAGAGTTGGACACGACTGAAGCGACTTAGCAGCAGCAGCATATGTGTTGCCCTTTTTCTCTCTGCAAGACATGCCAGATTTATTTCCTCAGGGTATAGATTTGGGCATGAAACCTTCAGCTCCCTTCTGTCTTCCTACTTTGCCCCCATATCTGGGGCTCCAAACTGACCAAACTGAAAGTCAGGGAACCCCTCCAGGAAGGGTTGCCTTGATCTCGGTAAAAATCCAAACTGAGATTCAAAGTGCCAGAGTAGAGGGCCAAACAACCTCTGTCTTAGTAAGACCTCAAACTACTGTGGTTTCAACAGAAACCCAGGCAGTCAAAGTAAGAGAAGCTCAGACAGCAAAAACTAAGTGTGAAATACAGGGTGAGATGGAGGACAGGAGACAAAGAGATAAAGAAAAACAGGCTTCTCCAATCTATCCCTGGGATCATATGCGCTGAATAGCCAGAGAGGCTGGGGAACAGCCACACAAGCTGTTGCCTCCTCATGAAGCATCCACTGTTTGTTTCTTCCTGCCGCTTAAGGGAAAGATAAAACATGTCTGACACTTGTAGCCTGTTTCCTCCGTTTGGAGACCCCTGGCCTTCCTGCCTGTTACCCTCTCACCACCCCATGGACTGCAGCATGCCAGGCTCCCCTGTCCCTCACTATCTCCTGGAGCTTGCTCAAACTCATGTCCATTGAGTCGATGATGTCATCCAACCATTTTATCCTCTTGTCACCCCCTTCTCTTGTCCTCAATCTTCCCAGCATCAGGGTCTTTTCCAATGAGTTGGCTCTTCTCATCAGGTGGCCAAAGTAGTAGAGCTTCAGCGTCAGTCCTTTCAATGAATATTCAGGGTTGATTTCCTTTAGGCTTGACTGGTTTGATCTTCTTGCTGTCCAAGGGACTCTCGAGTCTTCTCAAACACCACAGTTTGAAGGCATCAGTTTTTTGGTGCTCAGCCTTCTTTATGGTCCAGCTCGGGGCTCTTCCAAGGTACTTCTTCCCCTAAGTGGTCCAAGGGCATGCAGTCCTTTCAATGAATATTCAGAGTTGATTTCCTTTAGGCTTGACAGGTTTGATCTCTCTGCTGTCCAAGGGACTCTCAATTGTCTTTGCCAGTACCACAGTTTGAAACCATCAATTCTTTAATGCTCAGCCTTTTTTATGGTCCAGCTCTCACATCTGTACATGACTAGTGGAATGTAGTTGCTATGGAACTTGGTTAATTCCAGAGATTTTTATTTAAATTCTGTCTTCTAATTCTCATATCTCAGCCATTTATGAGTCTGTTTGTGTTGACTGGTTTTTCTCTTAATTTTAGGATACATTTTCTTGCTGCTTCATACATTTAGTAAATATTTCTTTATATGGTGGACTTTGAACATGTACTGTAGAGATTTGGCTTGTGTTATCTCATTCTAAATACATTGGGTTTTGTTCTGGTCACCAGTTAAATTACTAATGAATTAACTTAACCGTGTATGTCATGGCTTGGCTTTAGGTCTTGTTAGGGTGTGTCTTTTCCTATTTTGTCCTTATTCCTAGAGAATCGTCCTTACTCCCAAAGCATAGCCTTCAAGTCTCTCATGTCAGTTTATGGGAATGTCCTTCCTTGATACTTTCAGAAAGTAGTTATATGATCTCCACCTAATTTACTGTAGCAAATGTCATGTCCAGGCTTCAGGGAGTCATTCTAGCAGGATGTTGGAGCTCCAGATGTTGTTGACAGATATTAAATTCATGGGAGAGTGCTCCCAGGTAAGTAAATTCTCATGTCTTCTCTTATACTTCCTCTCCCAGATTCTTCCAGTGCATAATAGTTCCTGCAACTCTTTTGGTAAATAAATGGTTTCATCCGGAGCAGGATTCTACATTTGATCTTGGGCCATGATGAGGACTAACTCTAGGTATTGGTCTGGTGGCAGTGTTGGGCAGCAAAGAGGAGGGGACACATTATCATTCTGTAAGGGAAGATTCTATCTCAGGGAAGTTCTTCACCTAGTCTCCAGGCAGCAGGAGGCTGCTCTGCTTACTAAGGTTTAAGATGAGGGGTTTTTATAGCCTAGCCTGTTCAGGGAAAACTGGAGGTTCAACTTTCTTAAGTGTATGCATTCAAATTTTCCCATAGCAGTAATCTGAATCCCATTACTTTTCTATCAGGGACCCTGCCTTTACGATAGGAGATCAATTATGGTTGATCATACAGCCTCCTTTGCAGTTCTGCCACCCTTATGATTCAATTCTGTGTCTGATTTTCTGCCTATTCTACTCTCCAGGAGCAGGAGAACAGGGTTTTGAGGAGCCACCATACCATTTTCCACAGTAGCTGTACCACTTTACATTCCCACCCACAGTGCACAAGGACTCCAACTTCTTCACATCCTAAAAGGGAACTCTCCTACGTTGTCAGTGGAAACTGTGAATCGCGCAGCCAGTATGGAAAACAGTAGGGAGTTTGCTAGGAAAAAAAACAAAAACCAAAAACTAAAAGAAGCATTGCCATATGATCCATCAGCCCCACTCCTGGGTATATATCCAGAAAAAAATTTTAATTTGAAAAGATGCACACACCCCAGAGTTCACAGCAGCACTATTTACAATAGCCAAGACATGGAAGCAACCTAAATGTCCATCAACAGGTGATCAGGTAAAGAAGATGTGGTATATACATGTGATAGAATACTACTCACCCATGAAAAATAAATAATGACATTTGCAACCATGTGGATGGATCTAGAGGTATCACAGTAAGTGAAGCAAGTCAGAAAGAGAAAGACAAATGGCATATGATATTATTTATAGTGGAATCTAAAATATACAAATGAACTTATTTACAAAACAGAAACAGGTTCATAAACATAGAAAGCAAACTGATGGCTACCAAAGCAGGGAAAAGTGGGTAGGGATAAATTAGGAGTTTGGGATTAGCAGATACATACTACCATATATAAAATAGATAACACCGTGCTGCTGTACTGGATTATTCCCTGCTGGATAGCACAGGGAACTAGATTCAGCATCCTGCAATAAGCCATAATGGGAAAGAATATGTATGTATGTATAACTGGATTGCTTTGCTGTACATCAGAAACTAACACAGCTTTGTAAATCTACTTCAGTAAAAAAAAAAATTCTCCACATCCTTGCCAGTGCTTGCTGTATTAGGGGTTTTGTTTGTTTGTTTTTTAATAATAGCCACCCTAATGGGTATGAGTTAGTTCTCTTATTATAGTTTTGATTTGTGTTTCACTAATGATTAGTGAGGTTGAGTTTCTTTCATATGCTTGTTGGCTAATTGTATATGTTCTTTGGAGAAATTTCTATTCAGTTCCCTTGCCTATTTCTGAATCTGGTTTTTGTTGAGTTTGGGGAGTTTTCTATATATTCTGGATATTAATCCCCTATCAGATAAATGATTTGCAGATATTTTCTCCCATTTTGTGGCTTTTGCGTTTTTACTCTGTGGATAGTGTCTTCTGACACCTTAAATTTTCATGAATTTCAACTTGCCTATTTTTTCTTTTTTTAAACTTGTACCATTGTACCATCTAAAAAATTATTGTCAAATCCAGTGCTGTGAAACTTCTATGTTGTCTTTAAGAATGTATTGCATTAGGTCTTACATTTATGTCTTCGATTTATTTTAACTATTTTTTTATGATGTCAGATAAACATCTAACGTCATTCGTTTGTATATGGATATCGGATTTTCTCAGCACCATTTGTTGAAAAGACTATCCTTTCCCCCATTGAGTAATCTTGGCACCCTTTTAAAAATCATTTTACCATGCAAGGGTTTATTTCTGGGTTTTCTATTCTATTTGAGTAGTCTAAATGTGTCTATGCCAATACTACCCTGTTTTGATTACTGTAGCTTTATAGTAGGTTTTGAAATCAGAGTGTGAGTATTCCAACTTTGTTCTTCTTTTTAAAGACTGTTTTGGTTATTTGGGGTCCCTTGAGATTCCATATGAATTTTTAGGATGGGATTTTCTATCTCGGCAAAAAAAGTCATTGAAATTTTTGATAGGGATTGCATTGAATCTATAGATCACTTTGGATAGTATTGACATTTTAACAATAAGTCTTCCAATCCATAAATAGGGAATGTGTTTTTATTTATATCTCTGTAATTTCTTTCAACAATGTTTTGTATGTTTTACTGTACAAATCTTTCACCTTCTTGGTCAAATCAATTTCTAAGTGTTTTATTATTTTCGATGCCACTGTAAATGGAACTGCTTTTATGATTTTCTTTTCAGATTACTCATTGCATATAAAAATGCAACTGATTTTGTGCATTGACTTAGTATCCCACTACTTTGTTGAATTCATTTATTCCACCAGATTTTTTGTGGAATCTTTATGATTTTAAACTTAAAAGGTTATCTAGAAGTAGAGATAATGGTACTGCTTTCTTTCCAACTTGGATGCCTTTTATTTTTTACTTTTTTTTGCATTAAAAAAAAAGTCTTGGCTGTGCCACCTGGGATGGGGGATCTTAGTTCTTTGGGCAGGGGTTGAAACTGTACCCCCTGCAGTGGAAGCTCAGAGTCTTAACCACTGGATGCCAGGGAAGTCTTTTGTTTCTTTTTCTTGCTAAACTGCTCTGCCTAGAACTTCTAGTACTATATTGAATAGAAGTAGTGAAAGTGGTCATCCTTGCCTTTCTGTTCCCATTTTGTTGAGTGTTTTTGTTATGAACTTTGTCGAATGCTTTTTATTTTTGCATCAATGAAAATGATTGTGTGGTTTTTCTCCCTTTATTCTGTTGATGTGGCTTAATGATCGATTTTTCATATGTTGAATCATCCTTGACTTCCATGAATAAACCCTATGGTGTCCTGGTGTATAATTCTTTCAATATGCTGCTGAATTCTATTTTGTTGTGGATTTTTCCATCAATGTTCATAAGCAATTCCACTTCTGGGTTTGTGGTTTTCTTACAGTGTCTTTTTTTATTAGGGTAATGCTGGCCTCAGAATGAGTTAGGGGGTATCCATCCTGTTCAATTTTTTTTTTTTTTAATTTGAGGAAGATTGGTATTAGTTCTTTACACATTTGGGAACATTCACCAGTGAGTGCATCAGGTCCAGGGCTTGTCTTTGTTAATAGACTTTTGATTCCTTATTCAATACCCTTACTATTTGTAGGCCTGTTCAGATTTTTAAGTTTCTTTATGATTTAATCTTGGTAGATTTTGTGTTTTAGGAAATTTTCCATTTCATCTAGGTTATCCAATTTATTGGCATACAATTGTCCATAGTACCTTTATAACCCTTCTTATTTCTGTGGAGTTAGTAACGTCACCACTTTCATTTCCAATTTTAGTAATCTGAGTCTTTTTTTTCTTAGTCTGCTAGCTACAGTTTTGTCAATTTTGTTGATTATTTTGAGGAATCCATTTTTTTGGTCTCACTGATTTTTCTGTATTGCTTTTCTAACCTGTATTTCAGCTATTTCTGTGTCACCTTTATTTTTCTTTTCTTTTCCTTCTGTTCCTTTCTTCTGTTTAGTTTGTTCTTTTTCTAGTTTCTTACATTGTAAAGTTAGGTTATTGATTTGAGATCATTCCTGTTTTGTTTGGTTTGTTTTTTTTTTTTTGCCTGTTTTTCACCCATACTGCATGTGGGATTATAATTCCCTGACCAGAGATCAAACACTCGCCCCGTATCCTGGAAGCTTGGAGTCTTAACTACTGGCCCACCAGAGAAGTCTCCCTCTTTGTTTTCTAATGTAAGCAATTATAGCTATAAATTCCCCTCTTTGTACCCATTTTTGTTGAGTCCCATAAGTGTTGGTTATTATTTTTTTTCTTAATATGTGTATTTTATTGAAGTATAGTTGACTTACAATGTTTCAGGTACAGGGCATAGTGATTCAGTTATATATATGCACATATATTATTTTTCAAATTGTTTCCCATTATAGGTTATTACAAAATCTTGACTGTAGTTCCCTGTGCTATAGAGTAAACCTCTCTTGCTTGTTGCATATCTATTTTTTAAATAAGAAATCTATCATGATAAATGTGGGTTGTTGTGTTTTCATATTCATTTGACTCTAAGTATTTTCTGAAAAATTAGAATGGAATGGAAAACCTTCTGATTTCTTCTTTGATCCACTGCTTGCTTAAAAGTGTGTTGTTTAATTTCTACAGTTTTGTGAATTTTTTAGTTTTCTTTATATTTTTGATATCTAACTTCATCCCATTTTTGGTCAGAGAAGATACATTGTATGATATCTTTTAGAGCCTGCTGCTGCTACTAAGTCATTTCAGTTGTGTCCGACTCTGTGCGACCCCATAGACGGCAGCCCACCAGGCTCCCCTTTCCCTGGGATTCTCCAGGCAAGAACACTGGAGTGGGTTGCCATTTCCTTCTCCAATGCGTGAAAGTGAAGTCGCTCGGTTGTGTCCGACTCATAGCGACCCCATGGACTGCAGCCTACCAGGCTGCCCTGTCCATGGGATTTTCCAGGCAAGAGCGCTGGAGTGGGGTGCCATTGCCTTCTCCACTTTTAGAGCCAAATGAGACTTAATTTTTGGCCTAGCATATGATCTATCCTGGAAAATATCTCACATTCACTTGAAAAGAATGTGTATGCTGCTGTTCGGTGGAGTGTTCAGCTACACCAGGTTGAACACTGGGTTGGTTTACTTTGTTGTTTAAACCCTTGATTTCTTTACTTATCCTCTGTCTGGCTGTTCTATTACTTAGAGGTATTGAGGTCTCCAGCTGTTATTGTAGACCTGTCTATTTTGCCCTTTAGTTCTGACAGTTTTGCTTCACGTATTTGACCTGTCATTAGGTGCATAAATGTTATAATTTTTATATATTTTTATGTATTGGACATTTTATTAATATATAATGTTGTTCTTTGTCTCTTGTAAACTGCTTGATTTGAAGTCTATTTTGCCTGATATTAGTATAGCCAGTCTTGCTCTCTTTTGTTTAGTATTCACAGGGAATGTCTTTTTCCATCCTTTCACTTTCAACCTGTTTGTGTTTTTGATTCTTGAGGGAGTCTCATACAGACAGTATATAGTTGGGCCATGTATTTTTTCCCTTCTTCCATCCTGTCTTTTGACTGGAGAACTTAATCTACTTACATTTGAAGTAATTACTGATAAGGAGGGACTTACTTCTGTCATTGTATTATTTTCTATAAGTTTTTTTGTCTCTCATTTCCTGCATTTTTGTCTTTTGTTTTTCAGTCAACTTTTTTTGTGTGAGATGTTTAAATTCCTTTCTCATTTTCTTTTGTGTATATTCTTCAGCTATTTTCTTTGTAACTACCTTGGGGATTATATTTAACATCTTAAAGTTATAACACTCTAACTTAAATTTATAAAGTTATAATACTAAATTTATTGAGGTTAAATAAATTTAACCTCAATCTGGAATCAAAATAGCTGGGAGAAATATCAATAACCTCAGATATGCAAATAACACCACCCTTATGGCAGAAAGTAAAGAACTAAAGAGCCTCTTGATGGAAGTGAAGGAGGAGAGTGAAAAAGTTGGCTTAAAGCTCAACATTCAGAAAACTAAGATCATGGCATCTGGACCCATCAGTTCATGGCAAATAGATGGGGAAACAATGGAAACAGTGTCAGACTTTATTTTGGGGGCCTCCAAAGTCACTGCAGATGGTGACTGCAGCCATGAAATTAAAGGACGCTTACTCCTTGGAAGGAAAGTTATGACCAACCTAGACTGCCTACTAAAAAGCAGAGACATTACAACAAAGGTCCATTTAGTCAAGGCTAGGGTTTTCCAGTAGTCATGTATGGATGTGAGAGTTGGACTGTGAAGAAAGCTGAGTGCTGAAGAATTGATGCTTTTGAACTGTGGTGTTGGAGAAGACTCTTGAGAGTCCCTTGGACTGCAAGGAGATCCAACCAGCCCATCCTAAAGAAGATCAGTCCTGAGTGTTCATTGGAAGGACTGATGTTGAAGCTGAAATTCCAATACTTTGGCCACCTGATTTGAAGAGCTGACTCATTTGTAAAGACCCTGATGCTGGGAAAGATTGAAGGTGGGAGGAGAAGGGGACGACAGAGAATGAGACGGTTGGATGGCATTAGTGACTCAATAGACATGAGTTTGGGTAAACTCTGGGAGCTGATGATAGACAGGGGGGCCTGGCAAGCTGCAGTCCATGGGGTCGGAAAGAGTCAGACACGACTGAGCGACTGAACTGAACTAAACCTCAATAACATGCAAAATCTCTGATATTTTATAGTTCTGCCCTAACTCTCTTAGTTTTTGTCACAAAATGAATCTGTATACATAGTGTTGTTGTATTGTTCAGTTACTCAGTTGTGTCTGACTCTCTGTGACCCCATGGACTGCAGCATGCTAGGCTTCCCTGTCCTTCACTGTCTCCTGGAGTTTGCTCAAACTCATGTCCGTTGAGTCAGTGATGCCCTCCAACCATCTCATCCTCTGTCGTCCCCTTCTCTTCCTGCCTTCAATCTTTCCCAGCATCAGGGTCTTCTCTAATGAGTCATCTCTTTGCATCAGGTGGCCAAAGTATTGGAGCCTCAGCATCAGTCTTTCCAATGAATATTCAGGATTGATTGCCTTTAGGATTGACTGGTTTGATCTCCTTGCAGTCCAAGGGACTCCCAAAAGTCTTCTCCAGCACCAGAGTTCAAAAGAATCAATCCTTCAGTGCTCAGCCCCTAAGCAAAAAGCTAATAATTCTCTTAAATGCATTAGTCTCTTAAATCATTAGAAAACAAAAAGTATAGCTGCAAACCACTGTTATAATAATACTAGGTCTTATAATTGCCTATATATTTACTTATGGCTCAGATAGTAAAGAATCCACCTGCAATGCAGGAGACCTGGGTTCGATCTCTGGGTCAGGAAGATTCCCTGGAGAAGGCAATGGCAACCCACTCCAGTATTCTTGCCTGGGAAATCCCATGGACAGAGGAGGCGGGTAGGGTATAGTCCATGGGGTCGCAAGAGTCAGATACAACTTAGCAACTAAACCACCACCACCATATATTTACTTATTTTATGATCTTTATTTGTATGGCTTTCAGTTACTGTCTAGTTTCCTTTCATTTCACCTTGCAGGACTCTCTCGAGCATTTCTTGATCAGGTCTAGTGGTCACAAACTCCCTCTGCTTTTGTTTATCTGGGAATGTCTTGATTTCTTTCCTCTCCCTCCCTTTTTTTCCTTTCTTCTTTTTTCTGTACTATGCAGCTTGCAGGATTTCAATTCCCTAACCAGGGATTGAACCCAGACCATTCTAGTGAAAACCTGGGGTCCTAACCACTAGGCTACCAGGGGACTTCCTCTCCCTCCCTTTTTAAGTACCATTTTTGTGGACACGGGGTTTTTCATTGACAGTTTGCCTTTTTCTTTGAGAATAACAGCCCACTGTCTTCTTTGGCTCCCACTGTCTTTGGCTTTCTGAAGAGAAATCTGGAGATAATCTTTTGGAAGATCCCATGTAGATAATTATAAGTAACAGGATTATTATATTATTTTCTTCTATGTAGGTAGAAAATTTTCATTAAAGCAGTGTAAAAATATTCACTTAGATGGACATCTGTGTGAATTTGTAAACAAATCTTTCTATACATCTACCTACCTATCTAATCTTTATTCCCTATTGCAATCTGACCTCCGCTTGAAAGTACCTCTTATGCCTGCTAGTGACAAATTCAGTTTTTATATATCTACAAGTATCTTCTGTTGAGTCCTGCACCAAGGCCACAGAAGTGGAGCTCAGAACTGAGGTCACCTCCGAAGCTGACTTGAGCCCCTTTGTAACCATTGCCAAAAGCCCCCCAGTCATCACCAGCAGGCCTCCTGACCCATAATTAAGCAAAAATGCCCACCCCAGTACTCACCCTATAGCACCCTAACCAATTACCTAATGCCAATTTCCCAGAAGGAATTTTCTCTGCCTTGAGACTATAAAAATTGGCTGCTAGCCCACAAAAATGGTCAACTTTCCCTGGTCTGTCAGGAGGTTGGTGTGCTGTGCTCAAAGCACCTTCATTATCTCTGCTCCTTGCTTGTAATAAACTCACTCCCTTCTGAAACACTCTGTGTCTGGAAATTCTTTTCCAACCTGGGCTCAGACTGCCTCAATATCTTCTTGTCTCCTTTTCTGACATACGTTTTTGCTGTCTTGAACTTGACACTGCAGCCATTTTCTGTTAGCTCATTGAAGGTCGTTGATGGTCTGCTGTTTCCAGCTGTTTCTGTTGAGAAGTCAGCTCTCAACCTAATTCTTGCTCCTTTGAAGGCAAGTTGACTTTTCCCCTCAAATTCTGTTAAGATTTTTTAAAAAATTGTCTTTGGTTTTCTGATATTTTACCATAATGTAGCTAGGAGTATAATTAATTTTCTTTATCTTGCTTGGAATTTATAAAGCTTCATTATTTAAAAAAAAAAATCCGGTCATTTTCTAAAATATTGCTTCAACCTCATGATTTCTTTCCCCTCTTTGACTCTAATTGAAGGCATGTTTGAGTTACTTAGTGTAAACTCCATATCTCCTATTCTCTCTTTCACATTTTATTCTTTAGTCTCTTCATGTTTAATTCAGAATATTTTCTTCTGACCTATCTACAAACTCACTAGTCCTCTCTTCAGTTTTGTCTAACTGACTGTGAAAACCATTAATTATTGTACTTTTCTATTTAGAGTTTTTTCTAACCTGCTGTGCCCTTTTTTAATAGTTTGGTAGTTCTAAATTTTTTCTCAGTCTTGAACATAGTAAGCATGGTTATTTTTTAGTCTGATCATTCCAATATCTGATCTCTCTGGGGGTGTTTATTTTTTCTTCTCTCTCTCTCTTTTAAATAACCATTCCTGACTGGCTTATTCTGTTGGAAGAGAACATAGAATTAACAATGTGAAGACAGTTGGTTCTTATTTCAAAGAGACAGCAGTGAGCAGTCCTGAAGAGAGATTTTAGTTCCCTGCCCAGGAATTGGACCTGAGTAGCCTGGATGAAAATCAGGACTCCTCATCACTAGACACCAGAGGCTAGAAGCTGGAAGCAAAGTTGTCCTGGCTCTTACCCCCACTGAAAGCAAAAATATTTCAAGGAGGCGAAAACTGTAATAGGTACAAAGTTTATTATTAGAGACAGAGCGCAACAGGTGGAAGAGCACAGAGAGAAAGTTCATTTATTTAAGACAGAAGCTAGGCAGAAACACACACCTAGAGAGAAAGGGTACGGGTGTCCTTCCTGATAAGAAAGCGTGTGGTAAAGAGGTGATTTAAGTCTCTTTTATATAGGACAGTTCTTCAGGGTGTTTTTTTTTTACCTTTGGCCAATTTTTTTCCTTTCCCACCCCTGACCTGTTCTAGGACTCTCCCCAACATGCATGCACAACATTTTGCTAAGATGGATTCTGCCGCAGAAGGCAGTAGTGATATTATTATTATGGGGGTACACTTATTATGGGGTGGTGTCCCCTCCATTTTTGATACCCAAGGAGCCTCCCTGTGCAGGTGCAGACAGGGAAGTTTTCCTTGACCTCAGGAGTGGTCATCTTATCTTTTTACTTCAACAAAGTTCAGCTTCTACCACTAGCTTTGTCCTTGGAGGGTCTGGGTGAGAACAAAGCTTCAATTTTACTCCACTTGACAAATACCAGCTGTCCAGCCCAGGGGCCCATCTATCTCATACCTCAGTATCTGAGGTTGGGAAAAACATCCTCCTCTCCCTATACATGCCCACTGGCACAAGTAAAAAAATAACCAGCTGTGAAGGAGCAGCTGAGACAGTGACTGGGAGTCACGAGAAAGAGACATGGAACTCCAGGGAAGCCAAAGAGGCCATGCATGTGCTGGGAGGGCCCAGAGGCAGTGTTCCATGAATAACCTGAGTACACGCCTCTGTGTCTTCCACACAGATCTGTATAAGTATTAAAAGGAAAGTTGGCACTCCCCACCCACCCTCTCTCCCTTCTGTTTCATGTTGGTTACTGCAATCCCGGCTCCTTTTTCTACATGAGGGTGAAAGGATGGAGGATCCTGAGTATATCATCCCTAAACTTCAATGGGATCCATATCCATCAGTTTCTGAATCTTCTGTGCCATGACAATATTCTCGAATGTTCACTTAGTGCCTCCTGCATTGGCAGGCGGGTTCTTTACCACTAGCACCGCCTAAATGTACTTCTTTAATGCTATTGAAGGATTGTGTTCAGTCACTCGGTCATGTCCGGCTCTTTGCAACCCCATGGACTGTAGCACGCCAGACTTCCCTGTCCTTCCCCATCTCCCAGAGCTTGCTCAAACTCGTGTCCATTGAGTCAGTGATGCCATCCAACCATCTCATCCTCTGTCATCCCCTTCTCCTCCTGCCTTCAATCTTTCCCAGCATCAGGGTCTTTTCCAAGGAGTCAGTTCTTTTCATCAGGTGGCCGAAGTATTGGAGCTTCAGCTTCAGCATCAGTACTTCCAATAAATATTCAGGGTCGATTCAAGCATAGTTGATTTAAAATGTTGTATTAACTTCTTACATAAAATAAAGTGACTCAGTTTTACATATGTTACCAACCAGAGTCCTTGGTCTCCTTAATCAATAGAAATTGATCAGAAGCCAGACAAGAAAATCAGGCAAGGCTTTATTGGGGTCCCTGCTGTAGCAAGGAGGAGTAAGAACAAGTAGCAGACCCCCTTGCTTTCTCACTCGCTGGGGAGTGGGCAAGCTGGTTCCTTATATGAGGCCAGGGTAGGGGTGTGTCCAAGGGTGGCTTGGGTGGTTTACACACCCTTTAGGTGGTGATGTGTGCAGGGGGCATGCACAGTACCCTGCCTTTGCTCCTGAGCCCCTACTTTTTCCCCCAGCTCTTCAGAATTGGCAGTTGGTCTTTTTGTGTCTTGTCGAGAATTTGCCCCAACAGGGCATGCAAACTTGCTAAAAATAAGTATTTTTAGTCCCTTATAGTTTCCTTGTATCTTGTTGCTCTAGGAGATGTTTGTTCAGGTGCAAGCATTGTAGCACTGCAGCAAAGGGTCCCAGGTCTTAGGTCCATCTCACATATGTGTGTGTGTGTATATATTCTTATGCTTTTCCATTATGGTTTGTCACAGGATATTGAATATAGTTCCCTGTGAGATACAGTAGGACCTTGCTGTTTATCTATCTTATATATGAGTTTGCCTCTGCTAACCCAAACTGCCAATCCTTTCCTCACCTACCTTTTGGCAACCAAAAGTCTGTTCTTTGTGAGTCCATTTTTGTTTCACAGATACGTTGATTTATATCGTATATTAGATTCCACATATTGTTTTTGTTCAATTGCTCAGTCGTGTCCACCTCTTTGCAAACCCATGGACTGCAGTATGTTAGGCTTCCCTGTCCTTCCCCATCTCCCAGAGCTTGCTCAAACTCATGTCCATTGAGTCAGTGACGCCATCCAACCATCTCATCCTCTGTCGTCCCCTTCTCCTCCTGCCTTCAATCTTTCCCAGCATCAAGGTCCTTTCTAATGAGTCGGCTCTTCATATCAGGTGGCCAAAGTATTGGAGCCTCAGCTTCAGCATCAGTCCTTCTAATGAATATTCAAGATTCATTTCCTTTAGGATTGACTGGTTGGATCTCCTTATAGTCCAAGGGACTCTCAAGAGTCTTCTCTAGCACCACAGTTCAAAAGCATCAATTCTTCAGCACTCAGCCTATTTATGGCTTGACTCTCACATCCATTCATGACTACTGGAAAAACCATCGCTTTGACTATATGGACCTTTGTTGGCAAAGTAATATCTCTGATTTTTAATATGCTGTCTAGGTTTGTCATAACTTTTCTTCCACGGAGCATATAAGTGATATCATATGGTATTTGTCTTTCTCTTTCTGACTGACTTTGCTTAATGTGATCATCTTTAGGTCCATCTACATTGCTGTAAATGGCATTTTTTGATTACTGATTAAAATTTCATTATGTATCTGTATACACACACACACACACCACATCTTCTCTATCCATCCATCTGTTGATGGACATTTAGGTTGTTTCCATGTCTTGGCTATTGGCTATTTTGAACAGTTCTGCTTATGAACATAGGGGTGTGTCTTTTTTTTTTTTGGACATGCTGTATGGCATGTGAGGTTGTAGTTCCCTGACCAGAGATCAAACCTGTGCCCCCTGCAGTGGAAGCATGGAGTCCTAACCACTGGACCACCAGGGAATTCCTATGCATGTATCTTTTCTAACTATAGTTTTGTCATGGTATATGCCCAGGAGTGGGATTGCTGGGTCATATGGCAACTTTTTTTTTTGGTTTTTTGAGGAAACTCCATAGTGTTTAGCACTATAAATTGTGGCTACACCAATTTACATTCCTAGAGGCACTTCTGCATCTGCTCCAGGGTGATGCAAGGTCACTTGTCATCTGCTGCACCTGGAGATTTCCGTGGCCCCTCACTTCACACCTTCAGGCTGTCGTGTCAGTAGTCCTGGGCCTTCATGGGGCACTGGTAACCATCTATCACCTCCTTTACGATTGGAGTCCAGGTTTGGTGCCTTCTGGCTGGACATTTGTGACCTGTGGACAATCTTTTATCACTTCAAGGGCAACCACTTTCTATGGCAAACCCTTGATGAAGGTTGGTTCTGGCTGAATACAATCTTCGCAGTTCTTGAGTGCCACCTAAAACCACAGGAGATTGCTGTAGCAGGCGGGATCACTGTACAATCACTGTACAATTTGGCATTGTTTGGGTTCTGTTTGATGGATTCTGTCTAAATGCTTCCGGGGCTGGGGAGAGTCCCTGTCCTGAAAACATTCACTGCCTTTGGTTCTCCTCTGAAGCCAACTCAGAGCTTATGGAGGCTCTTGCTGCTTGAGGATTTTCTTTCTGTTGGCGCTCTTTTTAATTGGAGGGTAATTGCTTTACAGAGCTGTGTTAGTTTCTGCTGTACAACATCGTGACTCCCCCGTGTATTTACATGTATCCCCTCCCCCCTGAGCCTTCCTCCCACCCCACTCCCCCCATCTAGACTATCACAGAGCGCCGAGCTGAGTAGTACTGACATATATACCCCTACCATATGTGAACTAGCTAGTGGGAAGCTGCTGGAGAGCAGAGGGAGCTCAGTTCAGTTTTCTGTTGGCATGTTTGGAGGACACCTGGGATTCAGTGCTCTGCTGGAGACTTGTAAAAATGGATGGTGTCCCTGTACTTTTCTTCTTTGAAATAAGAGTCGCCAGTTCGAGCATAAGCTCTGGCCGTCTTTTGATAGCCCTTCTGACCCACTTCAGCGGTCTTCTCACAAGGTTCCCGGCATTCACCGTAGTCACCCTTTGCAAAGAACACGGCTGCTTGATTGGTCACGTAAGTCATGTTGGTGGAGTCCAGGCCCGTGGCTCTGTCATGGAGCTTCAGGGCTGTGTCAAAACCTTTCTCCTCATCAGCCCCAGGTTCTTTGTCTTTCAGTGCCTGCTTTTTCTCTGGAAAAGCTTCCTTTGGCTCCGGCTTGGTCTGCTTTTGGGGAGGAGGTGGTGGTGCGGGTGTTGTAACGTCCTTCTCCTCAGGCACACTGCCCACCCTGACTCTGAGGAGGACGCTGAGAGTAGAGTAGTCATGATCAGCGATTTTGCAGTTTTGTGTCCGGGTTGAATGACTTGTTTCATAGTTGCTCTGTTAGTTCCTGGTAGGTAGGGTTAGTGGGCTGTGTCCTTGTCCTGGGATCACTCTCCAGCTTCCAGGACAGATTGAGTGTACTGAAAGGGCTCATGCATTTCTTCTCTGCCAACCAAGCCTCCATGATCTGTAAACCTTCTTTGAGCTGAGGAATGTTTGCCTTATGTTTTAAACCCGCCTCAGAGGTTTGCTTGGCTTCTTCAGATTCGTTTGCGAACTCAAGAGCCTCTAGTTTTCCCGAGTAGCCCTTGCCCCAGTCAGGCTTGAAGCTGAGAGTTTTGCAGCCATCCTCGGAGGGGGTTTCTACTGTCTGCTGTATCCATTAATTCTTGGTTCATGCTTTCCTGTCTCCTCCTGGGCCTCGTTGCCTTAGCTGTGTGCCAAACATTTTAAAAACATTAGCTGGTAAAATGTTTTGAGGATTAAGATAATGTTATCTTCCACCAGAGGCAATTTCGTTTTCCTATCCCAGTGCCTGAATTCATGAGCAATTCAAGATAATTGTAATCCAATTTTATGAATTGAGACTGAAAACTGGGCTGCAGTTTATGTGAGATATGGCTTACTTCCAGATCACCCTTACTCCCAAGATATAGCCGTCCAGTGTTCCAAACCAATGGTCTATGGGTTTATAAGAACATATGCACACCCTACCCCAAACTTTGGCAGGTCCTGGACTTCAACTTTTGTCTCTATAGTAACCTAGAAACTCTTCAAAGTACTGATCAGTTTCTCAGCTACCTTTTTTATGATGGACAAACACCCCCATGGGAAATGCAGCTCTGAATGCTGAACCTTTTTTGTCTCCTCCTTGTATCTTGGTCTGGAGAAGGCAATGGCACCCCACTCCAGTACTCTTGCCTAGAAAATCCCATGGACGGAGGAGCCTGGTAGGCTGCAGTCCATGGGGTCGCCAAGAGTCAGACACGATTGAGCGACTTCACTTTCACTTTTCACTTTCATACATTGGAGAAGGAAATGGCAACCCACTCCAGTGTTCTTGCTTGAAGAATCCCAGGGACCGGGGAGCCTGGTGGGCTGCCATCTATGGGGTTGCACAAAGTCGGACACGACTGAAGTGACTTAGCAGCAGTAGCAGTGTATCTTGGTCTAGGAATTCTTCACTGTTGTGTTGATTCTCTGATGTCTTCATGCAGATTTCTATTTCTCTGCAGCCAGGGTTTTTATTAAAGGTAGACATTGTGCTGGTTTTCCAATTTTTTCCTTGGTTAATGGGATTCCCTTGTGGTTCAGCCAGTAAATAATCTGCCTGCAATGCAGGAGACCTGGGTTCAATCCCTGGGTTTGGAAGATCACCTGGAGAAGAGAAAGGCTACCCACTCCAATATTCTGGCCTAGAGAATTCCATGGACTGTATAGTCCATGGGATCACAAAGAGTCGGACACAACTGAGTGACTTTCACTTCACTTCAATGGGCGGTTCAGAGTACCTACCCCTTGAGTCAGGAGCAAAAGCATGGAGTTGGAAATGTACCTGGAAAGAATGAGTGTTTCCACTTAGCCCAAGTGGAGGGTGCTTGTTGGGGAGACATGGAGAAGTATAAAGAAAGCAATATCATGAAGGGCTAAGAGCACCTAAAAGTGTGGGTTGCCTGGAAGGGATGTGTGCCCCCAAAGACTGCCCACTGCTCCCACTGAGCGAGCTCTGCTCATGTCGGCTGAGTCAGGTGCTGCCAAGGCAGAAGAGGGAGGCCAGGCATAGTTTCTACTCAATACAGGTGTAAAGTCAGGGCTAGGGCAATGAAAGATAGAAAACCCCAAATAACAGTGGCTTGAATAACATAGACATCTATCTCCCTCTCATACCAAACAAGTTTGGAGGCGGATAGTCCACAGCTGGTCAGGTGACTTCACAAGGATGTCTAGGACCTTCCTGTTTGCTTCACCATTGGCATTTACAGTCTCTACTGCATGGTCCGAGAGCTTGAGTTTCCCATTTCAGTCAGCAAGAAGGAGAATGACAAAGAGTAACACTTTTTCCTTTTGGGGGCATCCCTCATGGTGCTCTGCAGTCCATGGGGTTGCAAAGAGTTGGACTGAGCAACTGAACCGAAATCATGGTGCTCTTATCGTATTGGCCAGAACCAGGTCACATGGTGACACCTACTACAAGAGAGGCTGGGATATGTAGTCTTTATTCTGGACCACCGCATGCCCAGCTAAGAATAAGAGATAGTTGGGAACTTCCCCGGCCATCCAGTGGTTAAGACTCTGTGCTTCCAGTGAGGGGGTGGAGGTTCAATCCCTGGTTGGGGAGCTAAGACCCCACATGCCATGCAGTATGAAAAAAGAAGAACAAGAAGAGATGGTAATGAAAAATAGGAGAAGTATTCGGGGACAACTAGTGGTCTCTGCTAGTGCCCTCCCCTTTCCTATCCTGTCCAGTCCCTCTCCTCCAGGAAGCCTTCCCTGACATCTCCAATACTTACTAAGCCCCATTTCCTTTGCTTCACAGTTCGGAGAATCTGACCACTGTAAAGAAATTTTGAATAAAAAAAATTACTAGATGTTTCTAATGAAAAACTATGCACTGTTTTGATTAAAACCATTCTTCTGAAACTGTGTATATATATATTTTTTTTAAACATTTTTTTTACAATCTTGAGGATGACTGATAGCAATGCAAAATAATTGTTTATAATCAAGCAAACAAAAAGTTTTACAAGTATTTATAAATCTATTTAAACATTTCTTTATTCCATATAAATTAAGGCTTCTTTGAATTCTCCCCTGAACTGGTCGTAATGTCTGCCTGGTTCCCTCATTAATACTGAATTAATCTTTAACATGTGTTCATTTTTCCATCTGTATGAGAGCCATGATTTTCCTTTCATTCAACTTTTAACACCACACACAGCCTGACTTGGTAAGCAGGGGAATCCAGCCAGAGGTTCCAGCAGGAGAGAGACCAGTCTGGGTAGAACAACCCAGGAAATATGGCATTAGGTGTCAGACCCCTGACCTTCCTTAGAGGATGCACCTTTGGAGATAAAGGGCAGGTGTGGGGCCAGGTTTCCTACTTGGGCACTGTCATTACCTGGGGCAGAGGCACAGGTAGCGGGTGAGGCAAAGACGTGGGAGAGGCAGGCCAGAGGCAGGAAAGCCGTCAGCTGGCCTGATTCAGCTGGGATTTCTGCTTGTCACTTGCTCCTGACAGAAGCTCACAGAGTGATTCTGACCCTGTCAACATACTTGTAATAGGTGGGTTGGCACCCTGGGTACCTGAGTGATGTGATGATGGGCAGGGCTGTAAACTGAGACCCAGGGAGAGCCTGGGCTGGGTCCTGGAGGGAGCTGGGGAAGTGGGGGCTCTGGAAAGTGGCTGGACGGTAGGGAGGGGTCTGCCCTCCCTCCTGTGCTTGAACTGAGTTAGCTGTAGAGCTTTGCTAAGGCTGTTTTCTCGGCCTAGAACACCGTCTCTGGAAGCACAATGAAGTGGAAGGTGCCACTTCTCTCATACCGCTTCCCCTGTCCCTTCCCAGAGCTAGCACGTTGCCACCTCAGCAGCCATGGGCAGGGGTGGGAGTGGAGAGGAGCATGGGCTGGAGCTGGTCTGGGGAGTGGGCCAGGATGAAAGGCAGCCAGGCAGAAGAGCCAGAGGCTCATGGAGAAGTGAGAATTCAGCAGAGGATGCAGAGGGCCCTGCCTTCCCCCACTCTTCTCCCTGCTCCTCCCCTGAGCCTCCTGTTCTGTCCTGGTCAAGTGGCCAGAGCCCTCAACCATCATAGCAGCCCTTCTCTAAGGAGCAACGTAACAGGGGATTAAGGTCTGGATGGGCAGGCACCTGCCAAGGGGCGCATGAGTTGTGTAAGCTGGTCCCCACCCCTACTCCTCTACTAGGGGATTGGGAGCCCAGAAGAGACAGCCAGGAAGGGAGGACCAGCTTCATACCCACCTTTGAATCCAGAGAGGCCTTACCTCCGGAAGGTACATAGGCAAAGCTGAGCATCCGCCGGCCCCACTGCCGGTGTGTCTAGGCAAATATCTGCCTGGTCAGTCCTGAGATGACCTGTCCTGCTTCTCCTCTTGGGATGCCCCTCTCGCTCACTGCTGTACGGATCTCCAGGACTCTTTGGGTCTCCACACACCCTCCACACACATCTCTCATGGGATGACCGCCAGTGCAGCCCTCCTCCTGCCCCAGAAATCCACTGCCCCCAGTGATCACAGAGAGAGAGGCTCCCCTCTGTACTCAGCTGTGTTAGGGAGCAGGGCGTGGAGAGGGAGCAGAGCTCTTACACAGAACAGCAGACCATATAACTGGGCTAGACTGTGGTCCTCTCAGGGCTGTGGAGCTGGGAGGAGGGGAGGCCCTGATGGAGGGGCCTGAGCTGGCCCATGAGAAGAGGAATATTACCCAACACTTGGCTCTGGATCCTGCCCCAGAGGTTGTGAATCTTTGAAAAGTTTTTATTGAAATCCTTGATCTGGGGCTAAGATTCCCCCTCAGTTTATTTCAAGGACGAAGACAGGTTATTTCAGGTGTTGGGATGGCCTTCCTATTGGAACACAGGGGAAGAGCAGAGACAGCCCAGGTCTAGCTCAGCTCAAGTGCCAGCACCGATGCTGACAGATTGAGCCTCATCCCCATGCATATCCTAAACCCTGATCCTAGACATAGCCCTGAGCCCCAGTCCCTAGTTCTTGATTGAGCTTTCTCTGTGAGATTGTTCTCAATCAGCAGGGGCTTGATGGGGAGAGAGAGCATGTCTTCATCTCCCACCTCTGGAGCCTGAGCCCAGAGCCCTTGCCCAGTGGTGTGGAGTGGTCCTCAGGCGCATTTCTGTCCCTCACCCCTCTCCTGTCCCTGGGAGTTCATGTTTTGACCATTACTGCTAAGCCAGCCTCAGTGCTGAAAGAGTCTAGTCCAGCCTGGCCTGGGGTGTGAGTGGCCTTCACTCTTGGACTAGAGCCATCAGAAACCAAACCTTCCTGGTCCCGAGGGTGGCTGGGAAGGGGGCGGCCCTGCCCATCTAGGCGGATGTTGGGGTTGCTGTGCTCACCATCTCCTTTGTGGAACACTGACATCTCCCGAGACAGAGGCTTCCTGGCATCACCAGGTAAGACCTGGGCATCCTGGGTGCAGAGGCAAGGGAGATGGAATGGGGGTGCCAGAGTGGGTTGCCTGGTCTGGGGGATGGGGTCATGGGCCAGAATTTAGACCTGTGGAAGGGCAGGTGGGAGAATGGGGACAATGAAACTAGGCCTGGAGGCAGGAGTTGTCGAATAACAAAGCCTGCCCTTAGGAGGACATCCACCCCAGAGCCTGGGGGGCGTGGACCCTTAACCTCTTCACGCAGAAGGGGCTGGGTGCAGATGGCTGTCTCTGGGTATGTGGACAGAGTAGCTTGGGTTTACAAAGCAGTTGAGCTGTGGTTGAACGGCAGGAAAAGGGCTGGGCTGGGGCGTTTGCCTGATCCTGGGATGATATATGTGTTAGGGTGGGGTTGGGTCACAGGGGAATTTTTCCCTTAGAAAGGGGAAGGGGTGCATTCAGGAAGGAGTTGCTGGTTGGTGGCTAGAGGCAGGCAAGAAGGGCAGGAGTTTCTGGTCTGATTGCTTGCTGTGAAGGGTTCTAGGGATTATCTCCCCTTGGGTTTCTGCAGCCTGCCTGTCCTGAGTGACCTGGGACAGGTCTTGGACCCTCCTGGAGGTCACTCACAAGCCAGGAGCCTTGTGGGAGAGGCTTTGAAAGAGCTGAGAACCTCCTACGGCTGCCAGGTGTAGGGAGAGGTGTGGCGCATGTTCCGAGCCCCATGCCTAACTGGCTCCCATGAAGGCACCAGACCCCTGCCCTTCCTGCCCTCAGTAGCTCAAAGCTGCTTAGGGCCACACTCTTCCTTCTCCTCCTGTGTTTTCAGAGGCGAGGGGAGGAAGGAGGTGGTGAAAGGAAAGCAGGACTGACCACAGCAAGGACCAGTAGGAGGCTCTGGGTCTGCCCAGAATGCCGGGTCTGCAGGGGAACCTGGGGAGGACCCTTGACCTAAAGTCCACCCACCTCTACATCCAACATCCCCATTCCAGGCCTCGGGCTAGGATTCCACGTGGGCCCAGTGTAGGGGGTACGATGGTGACTATTCTGATCTGCTCTCCTCCAGACTCCCCTCCTACCCTGATGGGGTGGTAGCCGGGGCGGGAACGGGCATCATTGCCCTCCACCAGGTCCCATCCCACCTGGACACCTGCAGGGCTCCCACCACAGTTACCACCTCCACCACCATCACACGTCTGCCATGACTGCCACTGTCTCCACAGCCACGCCCACCCCACCATCAGCACCACTAACACCCCTCCTACCCTTACCCAGATCACTGCCACCGCTGAGACCCTCACCACCTCCGTGAAGACCACCCCACTCCTAGACCAGACAGAACTTTTCACTCTTCTTCAATAGATTTTCAAGCCTATAACCTCTCAGGCTGTGAGGCTGGCACACAAAGTACCCATTCAACAGAGCCTGCCGCCCAAGGGGAGAAGGGCTTTGCTCGAGGACACAGGGACTCATGCCTGAGCTGCAGGGCAGGACTGCGGAAGGAGGCCAGGCAGACGCAGCTCAGGGCATAGCTGGAAGCTTCAGCTGATCAGAGCTCACGGCTGGGCAGCACTTTCTCCTGCAGGGAGATCGGGAGGGACTCTTCCATCTGCCTCCTCCCATCTGGTTCTGGGCATGGCAGCCTGAGCAGGAGCCCTCGGCATGGCTGGGCAGTGGCTGCCATCTGCTGGGATTCTCCTGGCTGGTAAGTGGCGGTGTGGCCGCTCACTTCGGGGACTCCCATGGCTCCCACATCAGGGCTGACCTTCCTTATCTTCATGTCAGCCTGGCTTTGTCAGCTCAAAGGATCCCCTCCTCAGTCCCCCAGGCTTGGGTCTCCCCAAGGGCACTCAGCGTCACCCACTGGGGAAAGCTGGCGTTGGGCTGGCCCCATGAGGCTCAGTGTACCCTTGCAGCCAGAGGTAGCATTATGGCTTTCAGAGATGGGGCCCTCCCCATCCCTCACCTCTTTCAGCCCTCAAGCATCCTGAGTTCTGGAAATGTGACGAGGTGATTGCCTCGTTCCCTTACTGGAGGCTGAACAACACTTGCCAGCCCCCTCCAGCAGCCTGGGCCTCACCAGAAAGGATTTCCCTGGGGCGGAATAAAAGAGTGGGACCCTTGAAGTGTACCCTCTTACCCTCACAGTCCCCCTTTCTGGTGGCAGGGCAGGGTTGCCTTGTCTCTGGTGGGCTTGGATCAGACAGTCCCCTCTCTGATTTCTCTGGAGGTAGACCAGTGGTTTGGGGCAGAGCCGGGGCCAGGGTTTGGGTCTCCTTGGGTCCCTGAAAGCAGGGAGGTGGCGGGGGGCAGGCACCTGAGACTGTGGGCCAGTTCCCAGCCCACCGAGCGGCTGATAGAAAAGGGCTCTCCTGGTTTGCAGCTGTCCTGGTGGTCTCGGCTCCCACCCTGCCCCTTCCTCCCGCTCACGAAGACCTGGGCCCATCTCCCTGGACCTCTGGCACATCTGCTTTGCAAAGTGGCAGCAAGAAGATACCCTTCCCCTCATTAAACCACTTGGTGCCAGTCCCTGCAGGGGTCTCTCCCTCAGCCAAGAGGTCAGGGGAGGCTCCTGGCAGGAGGGCAAGAGGCCTTTTCCCAGAGGCCCCCGGGGACCAGCAAGGTCTCCTAGGCTTCCTCCGGGACTTGCAGCTCCTCCCGAACCAGACTGCCCCTTTAGGACCCTCTGGTGCACCAGGAGGTGCCACACACAGACCAGCTCCATCCTCAGTGGCCGAGCCTGCAGCCCACAGCACCCCCAAGTCCCAGCCAGTGTCCCATGTGGCTGCACCTGGAGATGGAGAGGAGATCTTGGTCCCTGGGTCTCCAGAGAAGGCTGCCACATCACCACTGCAGGCTTCTCCCCAACCACAGTCCCAGCCTGTGAGCAGGCACCTCGTCAACCCCAAGGTCTGGACACCGTCTGCATCAGGGCCCAGCAACTTCAGGCCAGGGAACACCCCACTTCTGACCTTGGCTCCAAGGGCCCCAGAGAAGGCCGTGTCCTCAGCACCCCAGGGCGCACTTGCGTTTGCATCGATCAGTCACATGTTGGCTGCGACAGAGCCGCTTCCTCCTGTAGCAACAGTGCGGTCAGTGCTGGACACGGCTTCTGCAGCCCTCACAGTGGACTCGGGCTCCCCTGGAAATGGTCTGGCGTCCAGCCTGGGCCCTTCAGTGTCGCCATTGCTCTCTACAGTACCCTCTTCACAGTTGTCATCAGCATTACGGCCACCATCATACCCACTCATATCCCCATCACCCGCACTGGCATCACTGTCACCCATCGTGGGCCCAGGTTCCCCCTTCACCACCAGAGCCAGAACCTCCCGGGACACTTCTGCATCTGTGCTCCCCCGCACAACCACAGGCCATCTTGTCAATGTTTCCAGTTTTCCACCTGCCCAGCCACCTGCAGAGGTTACAGGGATGGCTGCTCTTCAGTGGACAGTCCAGCCTAGGCCATTGGTCCCTGCTAGCCCAGCCTCCTTGGCCTCCCTCTCCCTCAGATGTGCCCTTGGCCTTCCTGCTGGCTGCCCCAGAGTCCCTGGAGGTGTGGCCTCCCCCCAGTCGCCTTCCCTGTCTCATCCCCGCCAGACTGTCTCATTGCAGGACTCGAGATCCCCCTCCCCACGACCCAGCCGTGTGACTCACTTTGTGACCTTCAGGATCACCAATGAAGCCTCGGTGGTGGCACTTGGGAACCCTGCCTCCCCGGAGTACCAGCTGCTGCGTGACAACATCTGAAACCAGGTGTGGGCTTCTTCCTTCATCTGCTCAGGAGTGCTGACCCCAGCCCACCCCACCCCACTTGCCTCTGAGCACACAGGCCTGTCTCTATTCTGTGTTTTGGCTCCTGCTATTCCTCCACTACCCTGGCCCCACGGAGCTGGGATCTCGCCCTCTGTTGGCCCCCTTCCCCACACTGTCCCATCCCAGCTTGCCTCTCCCTGTGAACCACAGCTCCCTGGGGGGGCTGGGCCCAGGGCTGGGTGCCCACAGGGGCTCTGAGTGAGTGAAACCTGCCCTGGGCTTCTCATCAGTGTGGGGAGGAGCATGTGGGGTGCACAGTGGGAGCCCATGAGGTAGAAAGCTGACCCTGTCCTGTGAGTGGCTCCAGCAGGAAGGGGGAGCCAGGCAGAGACTGAGTATGGGGAACTCTTACAGGATAAGCAGAAGACTGGATTAGACAGCTGGGGTCAGGGGGTGCCCAGAGAATACCTTTCTGAGGAAGGAGAATTTTAACTGGGATGGACAGAAGGCTAAGCCAGATGAAATGAGCAAGTGTTTCCTAGACAGAGGAAACAGATGTGTGAGGACCTTGAGGTGGAAAGGTGGGTGGAGGCTGAGGTCCAGGGTCACAGGTGAGAGGCTTTCTGGAGAAGACTCGAGGCCCAGGCTGGGCTGGGGAGAATGAGGAGGAGGGGCTGCCGCCTGCAGGGTGGTGGCTGCGGGCATACAGGCTAATTGGATTGGAGAGCCATTTTCAGGAAGACTGCAGTGAAGGAAAGGCCTGGGAAGGCTGTGTGTTTGCTGGATAGCTGAGGGCGCCCTGCGGTTCTCAGCAGAGGGTGGTTGGCAAGTGGTCTCTGCTGGCCACGCAGGGAAGGCTTGGGTGGCCCCGGGCTATCCAGGTGGACAGTGAGGCCACTGCAGGGCCTAGACCAGAGATGATGAGGGTGAGCTGGCGCTGTGGAGAAGTGGGGGCCTTGAAGGGCCTCGCCTGGCTCTGTCTGCCCCCAGCTCCAGTCCCTCTATCGTGAGGCCTTCTCCAGCTTTGAGGGCGTCGGCGTCCTGCAAGTCAGGTGAGCGAGCGAGTCTTCAGGCTCCACCACCTGTCTGCTAGCCAGTCTGTGCCTTCTCAGGCCACAGGTGGACTCGGCCAGGCTGCCCTGCCCTGCCCAGCTCCACCACAGCACCTTGAGGGCCAGAGAAGCCCTCAGTGGGCAGGCAGGAGGCGCACATCTGGTTGTGCCTCTGGCTGTGTAAACTTAGGGGACCTCCTGCCTGCTCTGAGCTCCAATTCCAGCTGCAGGATTGGGGCAGGGGTGCCAGGTTTGCCTGAACCTGGTAGAGAAGGCAGAGGACTTCCCTGGGGTCAAGAGTCCTTAAATGACATGTGCCTGTGTGCTAAGTCACTTCAGTCATGTCTGGCTCTTTGGGACCCTATGGACTAACTCACCAGGCTCCTCTGTCCATGGAATTCTCCAACAATACTGGAGTGGGTTGCCATGCCCTCCTCCAGGGGATCTTCGCAACCCAGAGACTGAACCCTCGTCTCTTACATCTACATTGGCAGGTGGGTTCTTTACCACTAGCACCACGTGGGAAATTAAAGGACATGTAAGCAGGTGCAAATTCTCTGGGGTGGGGGTGGGGGGTGGGGCTCTCTGGTTCTGAGCCTCTGAGGATGCTGTGAGAGTCCTAAAGCCAGATTTGGTCAGCAGATGCCAGTCCTGAAATCTTATAGAAAATGTTGAGAAAGTCCAAATCATCACAGCCCCATATAAGTTGCAAGCTCAGTGTGGACGTTGATGGAAGCTTGGTTATACATAGTGATGGGAAGTTCACCACCACTATCTTTCCTGGATCCAAGCTGGTTAGAAAGTTTCCCCTCTGAACTGAAATCAGGCTCTGGATTCCCTGCCCTGGGTCTGAACAGAGGCTTTGTCTTCCCAAACCCAGGAGAAGGTACTCTGGGGAAGGATGAAGGAAGTCTGGGTCCTGAGGCTGCTTGTTTTCAGATCTTTCCCCACAAACTCCTTCAACCCCGTGCCCAGGCCAGGCTGCCTCCTTGGGATGTGGCCACATGGCCCACCTCCCACAGGCTTACAGAGATTCCTCAGGCCTGTCACCTCCCTCTCTCCTGACCCCCTGCTCCTTGTGATACCACCAAAGATGCTTTTCTCAGCCTGGTGCAGGCAGACGTCCTGCTTGCTCACAGCGGCTGTTTCCCTGGGCAGGATTCCCAGTGTTTCCATCAGAGCCAGTTTGTTGGGCTGTCCAAGGGGACTGGCTTTCCCGAGCACCTGCTGCGTGATCTGCTGGCTGCACCATTAGTCCCCACACAGCCCTGCTGAAAGGAATCGTTATCCCCACTTTAGCTAGGAGCCCAGCTGAGGCCCAGGGGGTGATGTCACACAACGACCCGGTCCACAGTCCCTCCTTCTTCAGGACCCTGGTCCTGTGCCCCAGCCAGTTCTTCATCCATCCCCCAGGATTCTCCCTGTCCCGCCTGGACCTCTAGTAAGGAGGAGTCTGTCCACAGGCCCAACTCCGCAGCTGTGAACGCCTCCCTTGTGTTTGGGGGCCACGTCCCGGGCCCCTCTGTCCATGAAGTCCTCTGGACCCTGCACCCCTCAGTGAAGGCCGCAGGGCGGATGCTGGGGAACCTGTCCTTGGATGAGAGCAGCCTCGCCTCGGATGGTGAGTCTCTGCCCGCCCCTCTTCCCCTACCCCCCCTTCCTTGGTGCCCATGGACAGCAGGGGGTGCTCTCTAAAGAGGTGCACCCCCTTTCCCAGCCATGAGGCAAGGGGTGGTGGATCAGGAGGCTCCCAGGGCCTCCTGAACTCCTAGCCATGGCTCTCAGGGTCCAACCTGACTGACCTGGCCCTGGAGACCCTCAGCATCCTTCTCACAGCCATGGAGCCCTTCCATCCCCTGCTCCTCCTGCCCGGTTCTGCCCTCTTTGTCCTGCTGGAAAAGAAGATCTTCCCACAGGTGAGGTGGCTTCTGCTCTGCCCTCCAAGGCCTGGGACTCACTTTGCCTCCTTGACTGCAGGCCTCTGTGGCTCGGGGGTGGTGGGGGGGCAGTCCCCAGCTATGGCCCTATGGGAGGAGGCAGGCATGAAGGGCACACAGCCCTACCCATTGGGCCCCAGTTTGAGGGATGACATTCTGCCTGATGCTGGGGAGGTTGTCTGGGGCAGGCAACAGCTCATCCCAGGGGGTTATGGTCAGGCTCTGTAACCAGACACCCCTACCCAGGGCCAGCACTAGGGTGAGCAAGGGAGGCACCCAGAACGCAAGGTTTAAGGAGCTGCTCAGTCACCTCACCGCAGTCCTGCCCCTCCCCACCCCACGCTGGATCTCAGGAGAGAGCTCCAGGCCAACTCTGACTTCCAGGACTCCCCACAGGTCACGGCCGTGGTGGCAGAATTCTATTCAGCACATCCCCAGGAAGGCCCCCTGCTCCTCTTCAGGTGGGTGGGGCTCTCCCCCTGCAGCCCAGCCTGCCCTCCTCCTCTCTTGGGGGTTGCCCCGGGGCAGAGTGGGCTGTGAGCCAGGCCACGGGAGCTGTGGGCTCAGGGGCTACCAGGGGAGGGTTTTGTCCCAGGTACGCCCAGCTGGCCCTGTAAAGCTCTGCCTTAGGAGGTAGGGAGCCCTAAGCCTGAGAATGTGCTGGGGTGGGAGGCTGGATGCCTGCTTCTAGAAACACGTGCTGGCCAAGCTTGTACCCTTGCACTCCCCGCTTGTACTTGCCCTAGTAATGCAGACCAGTGGGTGGGCATTTACATCGAATACAAGTTCCAGACCCCGGTAGGTACCCACCTCCCTGGCTTGGCCAATCACCTGGCCCGGAATATAATGGATCCTGCTGTCCAGAAATCCAGCATCATGGCCAACGGCGAGTCAGGGCTGGGATCCCTGGGTGTCCTTGGCCGGCAGCCTCTTAATCTCTCTGGGTCTCAGTGTTCCTCCTTTGGAGAATGGACAGAACTTCATCTCAGTCACACATACTCTTGTCCTGGGGCCACAGAGAATCAGATGTGGGACCTTAGATGGGGAGCAGGATAGATAGGCTCTGTGGGCCGTCGTGTCTGTCATAACTACTTGGCTGCTCCCTTAGAGGGAGAAGGCAGCCACAGACATCACATAGACAGATGGGCATGGCTGCACGCCAGTACGACTAGATGGATACGGAGACCTGAATGTCATGTAATTGTGCCACAGGATACCATCCTTCTGATGTTTTTCAACTATCTGAAAAGTTTTTAGCTCATGGGTTAAGGCAGCAGGGCTGGACTGAGCCTCAGACTGGATTTGGCTGACTGTTGGCTGAGAGTATAGAGGTTGGGGTGTGCACCCCAGGGCTCCTGGGAGAGGGGTGCAGGCTGATGCCCACCTCCTTGCCCATCTAGGGGAGAAAGCAGAGCTGGTGCTTTGCGAAGTGTGGCTGCAGATCCTGGACCAACCCTTCACCGAGGCCCTGAAGGACAAAACCAGCCCTAAGTCCCGGAAACTTCGGGGGCAACTGACGAGATGGGTGAAGTGGGGAGGGGGAGGGAAGAGCAGGAGGCTGGAGGCCTCAGGGAGGGGCCCCAACAAGGCTGCAGTAAGGCCGTGACCCTCTTCGCCTTCTCTGCTCCCCAGCTGACCACCGTCCTCAGGCCTCTGCGGCCCTTCGGCCAAGTGGTGGTGAAGTTCCAGTAAGTCCTTGGTGGCTCTGGATGACCTGGGGCCCAGGGCTGGACTCTGTGGGTGGGGTCAGGGGTCAGAGAAAGGGCCTTCCTGAGTGAGGCCCCCAGGCTCTCTAGCCTCCTGACACTGGTGATGATCCTCCGGCTAGGCCTGACCCACTGACTGCCAGGGTGGCCGCCACTTTCTTCAGGCCTGCGCCGGCCCAAGCCGACGTGCAGGGCTGCGTGCTCCAGGGTCTGCGAGCCCTGCGGGAAGCTGAGGGTCTCTCTGTGAAGATGATCATCCCAGACTTCGGTCAGTGCCTCCCTCTCTATCTTCTATCCATCTGCCTCCTGCCTCAGGCCTGTTGCCTCGCTACCCCTGCTTGCCCTGACTCTGCAGCCTGCCACCCCCTCCTCCCCTCCCTTCTTCCTGCTGCAGATCTTTAGGGGCCAAGCCCGGCCTCCTCTTCCTGGGAGCCCTCCAAGGTGGCCCCAGCTTCAGAGCTCTGTTCTTGTAGCACTTCCGGGCAAAGACCCCTCACTTGGGACTTCTCTGCAGGCCTGGCTGTGCCTTCTCAGGGGTCTGTGGTCTAGAAGAATGGTGACCAACCCCAGCCCCCTCCCTGCTTTCTTCCGCACCCTCAGGTCAGCCTGACACCTCCATCTCCTGCTATGCTGTGGCGCTCATCATCCTGGCTCTCCTGTTTATTGTGCTCATCTTGGTCCTGGTGAGTGTCTGTCTGGGCCAGGGGCGCTTTCCTGAGAGACTGAGAGACATGCTGGACCCCTGACCCTCTGAGTCAAGGTGAGGGCTCGTTTCCCTCCTGAGCCCACCCAAGGGAGCTGAGGGTCTTCCAGCTGGACAGCTGGGCCTGACCCCACCCTCCCCATTCCAGGTGTGGAAGCGGAAGACCTGCTTTGGCATGTCCAGCAAAACACGGTAAGGCACAGGGGTCAGTCCCTCTGGGGTGTTTACTCTGGGTGGGGTCTGCCTCCCAGATGCCAAGGCTTTGTGCAGACATTTCCCAGTGGGTGTTGACAGAGCCTGGGCAGTACAATCACTGTGCCCCAAAAGTTTACGTCCTAATGGGGGCTGATCCCAGGGCGGTAAATGGGCTCCACTTAGCCTCAGAAATGCTGCAGTGGGTGGGTGGACAGAGACAGAACCCGGGGCCCCACATGGCCAGGAGAGCTGGGACAGGGAAAGAGATCTGGGGGTGGGGGGGTTGCTTCCACCGCTGGAGCACCAGGCAGTGACTCCTCCTCAGCCGGGAGAAGTGGGGGCCCAGGGCCAGGTGGACACGGAGGAGGGCGGGGAGCACCATGCTGGGGTACCTTGGGATTCCTGGATCCCAGTTTTTGTCCTTTGCTCCACCCCCAGGTGCTCCTTCCTGCTGTTGCTCCTCCAGTGAAACCAAATTCCAGACCTCTCCTCCTGCCCCAACCTGCTCCCAGCCTTCCCGAGTCAGCGCTCAGGCCTGAGAAGCAGAGCCAGAGCAGAAAGGCCCTAGCCTGAGGTCCCCACAGCACGGGGGCTTCCTCCCTTCCAGCTGCACCAAGAACTAGACTCCGAGGGAGCGACAGAGGTGGGCAGGGGGAACAGCACCTCACCACCCCCACCAGGGAGACCAGCAGGCATTAGCCGCAGCAGCCACCTCCACTCAAGGTCTGGGAAAACCCTCCAGGTCACCATCACACTCAGGTCAGGCCCTGGGGAGCGGAATATGGCAAGACGGAGGCTGCAGAAGATGCGGGAAGGGGAACAGAGCTGGCTTCCTTGCACCTGGCCTGACGCGGTAGTGGGGCTAGAGGTATTACTGGCCTCAAGACAAACTCTGGCTGTTTAGGGTATGGAAAATTAAACAACAGGAGCAATCAGAAGTTGGCGTAAGAGATTGCTTTTGTTTCTAGGTAGTCATCTGACAGGAAGACATGGGAGAGGTTCGGAGCGGAGGAGGAGGTGAGGCAGAGGACTGACAGGTCCAGGGGTGGGGATGGGGACTTCTGGGGGGCAAAGTGTGGTCCCAGAGTCACCTCCGCCTTGGGGCCGGCCACCCTCAGATCAAAGGGCTTTGGGGGCTGGTGGCCAACGTGAGGCCTGGTTGCTACTCAGCAAACCAGAGCACCGGGTGTGCACCGGGGGAGGTCGGAGCTGTGGGGCAGGCCCAGTGCCGAGAACAGACGGCCTGGCTGGGAGCCCCTCAGAGGCCTGAGGATAGCGCCGTGGAGGCAGCTTTCCTGGAGGACACAGGTAGGTGAAGGCTATGGCATACAAAGCTCAAGCAGCTCCTGGGCCCCCTGGGACGTGAGAAATCTGGTAGCACAGAGGGATGGCCTTCTAAAGTCTTTACAATATTGCTTCTGTTTTATGTTTGAGTTTTGGCCAGGAGCCAATTGAGATCTTAGCTCTGAGACCAGGGATTGAACCCACACCCTCCTCATTGGAAGGCAGATTCTTAATCACTGGACCACCAAGGAAATCCCCGTGGTCTTTCAAACCATGGGGTTTGAAAGGGAAGAATGGAAGGGGACTCCAACTTAATCTTACCTGAAAGGCTCCCTCTACCTAGAGAAGACCCAGCAGGCCCAGTGAGAGGACCCAGGAGCCTAGGGCCCAGACCATGGGATTACCTGGCTGAAGATTACCCGGCCTGTCAGGCCTGCAACTGACACCAAGATGCCAGAGAAGGTCAAAAGGAAGGTACCACACAGAGTCAACTGTAGTTGGCAGCTACAGCTACTCAGGGCCCCATGAGGCCAGGAGATCCCTCTGTACTTCTGGAATAGGCAATCATTCATTCATACCCCTGAAGGGCCCCTGCCCCCCAAGGCCCTACCCCTTGGTACCCAGAAGACCAGCACCCATCTTGGGTCAGCCCCCTCTTTCTACAACTTTTGACTCAAGGGCCAGAGCAGGCCAAGGACTAGGAATAGGCCCTGGTAGATGTTCTCCTGGCAGTCAGGATACCTAAAACATCCCTGCTAATGGTTTTCTTTTTAAAAAAATATTTGACAGTGCTGGGTCTTAGTTATGGCATTCTAGTTCCCCAACCAGGGATTGAAGCTGGGCCCCCTGCATTGCGAGTGAGGAGTCTTAGCCACTGGACCACCAGGGAGGGCCCTATTCCTGCTAGTGTTTTTCTTAGGGAGGGAGGGCTATGCCAGCCTTGTTCTCCGGAGCTGCCGCCCTTACCATGAGAGTCATTTTAGGGATAAAGGAGAGACGGAGAAGGCGATGGCCCCCCACTCCAGTCCTCTTGCCTAGAGAATCCCATGGACAGAGGAGCCTGGTGGGCTGCAGTCCATGGGGTCGCGAAGAGTCAGACACGACTGAGCGACTTCACTTTCACTTTCACGCACTGGAGAAGGAAATGGCAACCCACTCCAGTGTTCTTGCCTCAAGAATCCCATGGAAAGAGGAGCCTGGTGGGCTGCTGTCTATGGGATCGCACAGAGTCGGACATGACGAAAGGAGAGAAAGGGGTGAGATAAGTAGGAACGAGCCTGAGGGCCAAGGTTGGCAGTAAAGCTTAGTCTCCCTGATCTTCAGGTTTTGGTTGCCTCCTCCACACACCAGGCTACTGAGCATCATGTGAGGCCTTGTATGAAGGCAGAGTTCAGATATACCCAGTGACTTCTGTGGGTTTGAGGGAGAGGGTACAGGGAAGGGGACCTAGCTTGGTCTCTCTGGAGGTAAGGTGACAATACCTGCACCACATAAGGAAAAAGGGTCTACCTGGCATGGTGAGCCAGCCAGATGGACGCCGGGCTGGGAAGATGTCACCAAGGTCTGCTGGAGGGCGAAAGGGCCTGGCAAGCCAGCTCTGCAACACAGATGATCGAGTCTTTCCTAAGCCAGTCTTCCCTGTGGGCCTGATGGTGCCTACAAGACACTTCCCACGACCCATCGTCACACAGACTTGTTTCTCAGCAACTCCGGAGCTGTGCCACCCCATCCTCCAGCTAAACAGAGGCTCAGAGGTGAACGTGCAATGCTACCTTCATCACGCCACCTGCCACCTCCAGAACTCAGTTCATTCTAACAACCTAGCATTCACCAAGTACCTGTGACACAGGTGCTACCATCCCCACATCACAGCTGAGGAAAGGGAGGCAAAGAAAGGTGACAGTCACAGGGCTGGGCTCAGAACCCAGGCTCCTGACTCGAGTCTGCATTCTTGACTACGTGCCTGTGGCAGAGATGGGCTAGCATCTGCACCAGAAAGGTGAAAATTCTGCTGCCCCCCCCAGGGGCAGGGCCTGCAGCCCCAGGTTTGCAGAGGGGGCAGGGCAGGGAACAAGGCAGCCCACTGGGCCAGGGCTCCTCCAGGGCCTGCTCGTCAGGGAAAGTGCTGTCAGCTGAAACCCCCCACCCTGCAACATGCACTGGGAATGTTGAATCGGCACCTGCTGGAAGCCAGGGAAGGGGCTCAGCTCCCACTGCACCTGAAGGAGTGGGAGGCAGGGAGGGATGGGCACTCTGCCTCCAAGGAAAGCATGACCCCCTGGCTACTCCAAGGCCAGGCCCAGGCCTATCAAGGTGGCTGTGTCTCTCCTGAGGAGCTGGTAGACAAGAGATGCAATGTCCGTGAGGGTTAAGGACAGATGAGGCAATAGGCAAGGCAGTTATGTTCAGGGGGAGCCTGGAGGGGCTGGAAGTAGACAAAAGTCAGCTGAGTCCAGGCCTGGCCCCTGGAGGGACAGCAGACTCGGGGAGGGGTGTCACTCATCAGCCACAGTGAGAGAGCTCAGGTCCACAAGCAGTTGGCCAAGGTCATCAGCACCTGGGGACCATCCACCAGGCCTGGCTCTGCACTCAGGTTTCTGCTGGCCTGAAGTAGGGTGGCATGCTTGCATGCTAAGTCGCTTCAGTCATGTCCAACTCTTTGCGACCCCATGGACTGTGCAGCCTGCTAGGCTTCTCTGTCCATGGGATTCTCCAGGCAAGAATACTGGAGTGGGTTGCCATGTCCTCCTCCAGGGGATCTTCTCTTGAACCCAGGTCTCTTGTGTCTCCTGAATTGGCAGGCAGGTTCTTTACCACTAGCACCACCTGAGAAGCGCAGGGCAGGGACAGAGGGGCGGCTTGCCCAAAACAGAGACTACAGGGGCCACGAGTTTAAACAAGTTTCCTCCTGGGATCTTGTCCACATAAGTGAGACCTTATCCCCACCCTCAGCCTATAGC
Organism: Redunca redunca; assembly: GCA_006410935.1. Lineage (NCBI taxonomy): Eukaryota > Metazoa > Chordata > Mammalia > Artiodactyla > Bovidae > Redunca > Redunca redunca. The sequence continues at coordinate 43,259 of SJYQ01004219.1, forward strand.
CTAGTTGAGGCTTGACAAACAGATGGCAGTGCTGCAGGGAGGGGGCCTAACCTCGCCTGAGACATCCAGCAAAGCTGTGTCTTGCATCTGCCAAGAAGATTCATCAACAACAGAAAGACCTTCAGGTCTAAGTCCAGGGCCCAAGAACTATGTGCTAGATGTCCACCCAGGGGACAAGGTGGCAAGACGATGGCCCCAAGGCTCCAGCAGGAAGCTGCGGTGACGAGAGCCAGTCTTGGTGGGGCAGCCCTGGGAATGGCTGTGCCCTGGGTCCCTCAGGGTTAGGAGAGGGGACTGCCAAGGGAGGGGTTTAAGGACCTCTAGGGAGACAGACTTAGGCTCCTGGGTAGCTGGATTAGGAAGCAAGTGAGGGTATCTTGCCCAAGGCCAGATAAGAACCAGGGGGCTTCCCTGGTGTCCCAGATGGTAAAGAATCTGCCTACAATGCAGGAGACTGGGGTTAGATCCCTGGGTCGGGAAGATGCCCTGGAGAATGAAATGGCTACCCACTCCAGTATTCTTGCCTGTAGAATTCCATGGACAGAGGAGCCTGGCGGCTACAGTCCATGGGGTCGCAAAGAGTTGGACACGACTGAGACTAACACTTTCATTTTTCACTTTTCTCATCTAAGAACGAGATGCTGCAGCCCAGATGCCATCTCTCCTCGAACAGGAGATGAGCTGGCAGGGAAGCCAACCCATCTCCTCCCTCCCCCTCCTAACCAGATGTGAAGGGAGACGAGAGGCTTTTGCAGGACCTGTCCTGCCTGGCTGCTCTAGCAGCTGGCGGGGGTGGGAAAAGTGCAGCTGAGTGAGAAGGAAGTCCAAGGTTCCACTCTGCTCCTGGACAAGATGCTTGCTATCTCTGGGGCCAGTAGACTCATAGGAGAAGGGCCAGGTTTGGCAGTCCTGGTCCCAGAACCACCCCTTGAGAGGACAGCCTATGGAGACTTGTCCTCCTGATTCTGCCCCCAGGCCCTGGGAACAATGTCCTCCCAGCTCAGAGGCTGTGGAGATGGAAGGGCTGTACCTGCTTTTGGCTTGCTCTCTGGGCTTGAGTTGGCTTTCATTCTGAGCAGGGTTAACAAGGTAACAGGCAGCTTCATGGGCTCCAGGTGCTCTGACGTATACTCTGAAGGGCACAACACTGTCAGAGTATTAAGACAGTGAATAGGGGCCCCAGGTCATTCTGGATCAATACTCTAGCTTTGTTTTGCCACAGAGACCCTAATCAGGGAAAACCCCTGCTGTCATAAGAGGATGTCGATATTGCCTTGGAAGGCAAACAAGGGCAACCTCAGCTCCCAGAAGGCCTGAAACCAAAGGAGGCAGGGTTCTGGGCTGTTCTAGAAGGTGAGGCTGGGGCAGATGAGGGCCTTACCCTGAGGGGATCACAGCCATCTGGGTCCTAGTTTCAACTCTCACATGCCATCCCTTAAAACCCAGCCCTAACATGAATACCTACAGAAAGCTGTACAGTGAGGAGGCAGGAAGTGGAGGATGACCCATGGGGAAAAGGTCCATAGGGCTAGGGGAAGGTTTGAGCTGGGCCATGGGGCAGTCAGAAGGGTAGGTGACAGGCATCCTCACAGGGTCAGCCAGGGAACCCAGGAGGGACAAAAGTGCAATAACAGGCATGTTCCAGGAGACAGTGGGCAGCACTTCCCCCAGGCACACCACTGGGGCTGAGCAAGGCCAGCCCCATGCACCAGGGGCAGTAGGTACCCATGCATTGGCCCACCTTGGCTGCCACAGTGCTGGGAAGATCTGAGGCGGCAGGCAGAATCTGCCCCCAGCCTCCACCGACCCTCACTCTGGCTGCAGGGAGCCGGTGTGGTGAGGACTCTGCCGGTGGGCTAGCCAGCAGGGGAGGCCAGGCACCTCCCCAGCCTGGAAGGGGCTTTAGAGACGGGCAGGGACCCAAACCTAGGCTTAGCAGCCTACCCAACGCATGGAGCCGAGATGTACTAGAATCAGACTGGATTTTAGGAGGCCAGCAAGGAGGACAGGAAGCGCCTGGACAGAGGAAAGGGAGGCCCCGAAGCATAGACTCCACTGGGCATAGCCACCGGGGAAGGACTGGGCTCGGTTCTGTCATTAAGAGCTGGGGCCATGGGGGATCTATCCACCTCGCTGCCTCAGCTGGCCTTTGAAGATGAAAGGAGGGATAATCGCCTCTCACGTGGAACCCAGGACAAAACAAAGCATCAGTCCCACGAGGGTAGGGAGAGAAAAGCCAGGGGCAACAATGTGTGTTTGGGCTGGGCAGGAGAAAACTGCCTTCTTTGGGGGCCAAGGAGAAAGGAAAATGAGCAGGGAGGAATTCCCAGACATTCGGCCTCAGGCCCTTTACCAGCCATCCTCTAAGCAGGCTTCTCCTTGCTCAGCCCATAACTTGGGTGGCACTGTTCTTACTGTCAGGATGACTTCCATGCTGACCTGGGGCTGGGGCTGGGGGATGAGCAGTGCGTAGATGATGTGCATGGAAGTGGAGAAGGGCATGGGAGCCTTGGCGGCCAGGCCCTGGGCACAGGCAGGCCATGCTGTAACAACCTGCCATCTGTGACCTCCAACTGTAAGGTACCCACATTCCAGGCCAGGACTGGAGCCAGGGACAGAGTGGAATGGGACACAGGCCACCCAACCATTACCAGAGCTTTGAGCCTGCTGGTCGGCTGGAAAGACAGAGGGATTCTGCTTGAGGGAAGAGCAGAGTCCCCCTGTCTTTGGGCCTGGACTGCTCAGACCTGCCTGTGGGACAGGGGCGGTCCTACAAGTCTGACCAGAGGGGACTTGTAGTCCCCCCAAAGTGCCCAGCCCTTCACACCCAAGTGGGCAACATAAAAAGAGGGACAGAA
>SJYQ01004220.1:0-27478 GCA_006410935.1 Redunca redunca
CCCCAATCCCTCCCAGCATCAGAGTCTTTTCCAATGAGTCAACTCTTCACATGAGGTAGCCAAAGTACTGGAGTTTCAGCTTTAGCATCATTCCTTTAAAACCTTACTCTAAAACTATGGGCCATGGACCAGAAGCTTCAGCTTCGCTAGGGGGCTCTTAGAAGTGCAGACTCTTTCCTCCTCCATACTTATTGCTGCTGCAGATTAATAAGATCCTCAGGTGATTCATATGCATATCATATTTGAGAAGTGTTGCGCAATGGAATTGAACATATTGAGAATGAGGTTGCTCTGAACCACTACAAAGGCTTGACTCTATATTAATGTATTTAAATATGGCAGGGGAAAAATGGAGAACCTCTTACTGTTTTCTTTTCTCTTTTTACCTTGGTACCTATACTTGCAGTGCTGTAGTTTGATTCCTAAGCTTGCAGCACATAAATCACCTAGGAGCTTGTGGGAAATGCTGTATCTCAGGCCCTGCCCAAAGCTTTTAACAAGACATCACTTTGCCGATAGAGGTTTGTCTAGTCAAAGCTGTGGTTTTTCAGGTAGTCACGTACAGAAGTGAGAGCTGAACCATAAAGAAGGCTGAGCACTGAAGAATTAATGTTTTCAAATGGAGGTGCTGGGAAAGACTCTTGAGAGTCCCTTGGACAGCAAGGAGATCAAACCAGTCAATCCTAAAGGAAATCAACCCTGAATATTCACTGGAAGGACTGATGCTGAAGGTGACACTCCAATGCTTTGGCCACCTGTTGTGAAGAGCCAACTCATTGGAAAAGACCATGATGCTGGGAAAATCTGAGGGCAAGAGAGAAGCGGTTGACAGAGGATGAGATGGTTGGATGGTATCATCAACACAATGGACATGAGTTTGAGCAAGCTCCGGAAGATGGTGAGGGATAGAGAAGCCTGGTGTGCTGCAGTCGTGGGATTGCAAAGAGTTGGACGTGGCTGAGTGACTGAACAACAACAAATGGGTGATTCACATGCTCCCCAAGAACAAGTCACTTGAGAGAGTGCTGAGATAGACGGAAGCGGGAAGCCGCAGCCTCTTACAACCTCATCCTGGAAGTGATACACCTTCACGCATGCCATATATTACTAGTCATAGAGACTGACCCTGGTACAGTGTGGGAGGCATCTTCACTCAGATGTGCATACAGGGATCACTGGGAGTCATCTTGCAGGATGGTTACAGCGGGAGGGTTTGGGGAGACAGCTCAGGTTAGGCTCCCAAATTAGGTCAGAAAAGAAAACAGCATGTGTTTGAACAACGTCTGAATGAATGTAGATAGGTTTTTTTCTCAAGATTTTATTATAAACATTTTCAAACATAGAAAAGTTGAAATTGTATGGGAAGACCCACATACCCACTACCTAGATTTTATTAGCATTTATTATATTTACTATGTCTACCTATCTTATTTTTTGGATGTGTTTCAGAATGAGTTACATAGATTCGAAAGGCATTTTCAAAGGTGTGTATCAACTGGAAGTGAGGATTGCAGGAGAAACAGAAGGATTCTGAATTTTTAGTATTTCCTAGGATTAACAAGGAAAAGGAACAGGTTTTTATGGGAAGATGTGGTTTAGTTTTGTACCAAAGGACTAGGGATCATTTCTTTTTAAAAAAACAATGTTGATTTGTTTGGCTGCGTCAGGTCTTAGTTGGGGCATGTGAGATCTTTGTTGCGTTGTGTGGCATCATTCATTGCAGTGTGGATGTGAGATCTTAATTCCACAGCCAGGGATGGAACCCCCTTCCCCTGCATTACAATGTGGATTCTTAACCACTGGACCACTGGGGAAGCCGACCTTTATTTCATTTCTGCTGGAAGCCAGTTTGTGATGGTGGTTACCAAGTTCTGGATGCAATGTATGCGACTGATTAATGAGATGTCTGAGATTTTCTGTTTTTGTTTTCCGATGTCCAGTTTTACAGTCTGTGGCATTGAGGAGTTGTTGTCTGTGGGAACAAAGCAATAGATGTGGGGCTCAGCAGGGAGTCAGGGGATGGAGACAGTGATTGGAGAGCCACCACCTGGAAACATGGGTGAATTACCTGATTGGGTTATGCTGCCAGGGGAGAGCTTTGAGATCTAGGAGGGTGACAGAGAGAGAACCCAGGAGACAATGAGTGAGAATACCTGGATAGGAGGAAACAGGATGTCATGTGATATAGACCACTGCTACTTTGCAGGTTAGTGTATGAGAACTGAAGAGAAGCATTTGGATTGGCAGTTAAAGTATTGTTGATTTTAATGGTGGGACTTTAAAATAGTATAAAAGTAATGATTGGGGGATTTGGGAAGCCAGCTAGTGTAAACTGTTAGTAAATGAGGAAGTGGCCACTTGACTGAGAACCAGGGTTGAGGGAAGCATTTTTAGGACTCAGTGGCTTGAGAATGTTTGTCAGCAGAGGAGAGAGAAAGCTAGTAGATTGTGAAAAAACATAGTAACAGAAGGATGGAATGTGGCTTGGGGAGAAGTGGAGTAAGAAATGAGGAAGACTGGAGAAACCTCCTTAGAGCTAGAGAAGGGGAAATGAAGCTGTTGGGAGGGGAGGGTATTGCAGGAGTTCCAGCTCTTGGTTGATGAAGCAGGAGGCTTTCTGAGGGTAAAAGAAGTGGGATGGGATAGCTGGGAACTCAATACAGTGAATGTGTGAGCAGGTGCTAGGAAAAGGGAGGCTGTGTAGGGAAGCACAGCAGAGACCCATGTGAGAGTAAAGCTGATATTTGTGATGATGGGCTGATACAGGAGCAGAAAGTGCTTTTTAGTGATGTTTGGAATAGATCACTATAAAAATTTGTAATGTATTTTTCTAACGTATGTGTGTGTGCTCAGTCACATCCAACTCTTTGCAATCCCATGGACTGCGGCCCATCAGTCTCCTCTGTCCGTGGGATTATCCCAGCAGGAATACTGGATGGAGTTGCCATTCCCTTCTCCAGGGGATCGTCCCAGTCCAAGGACTGCACCCATGACTTCTGTAGCTCCTGCACTGTCAAGTGGATTCTTTACCACTGAGCCGCCTGGGAAGCCACCTGGGAATTTCCTAATAATCTTTGTCTAATTCTTGTGGGGAAAAAAATAAATTGTAAGGGGATCTTAGGTGGAACCAGCACTACTCAGATTCCTCTGCTGTTTGATTTGTCTGGGCTGGAGATATTTTTTGGAGGCATGGTGGCAAGTCACTTTGTAAAGTTAACCATATATCCACTTCTTATGGGACTAGATAGTTCTGCGATAAATATGAAGGGAATTGACTTCAGCCTTCACCTGAGATTAGGTATTTCTTTTCAAAAGAGAAGAAAGTAAAGTTGCATTATTTTAATAAAATTTCCTTTGTCACAAGAACTTTAATTCATAATAGTCTCACTTGTAAAAACCTTTTATCACGTTTATATCATCTTTTAGCATCACCTTTGGTTAGTTTCAGACAGCACATAAAAAGTTGGGAAAGACTTGGGCACATGATAAAATTGGCAACTTGGTTTTAGAACAGCTTCAGCCAGCTTCCTGTGAAACCAAATGCTATTTCATAGAACTAGTGTCATCTTAGGAAGGCGTTGAGCTGCAGACTTTCATTGTTATTGGGAATATTTTTAGATTTGTTCCATTTTGTCCAAAAGGGGAAAAAAAAGCAAAGGCAATCTTTTTAATTAAGACTTAATACAAATAATAATTTTTACTGCTTCACTGAGGACATTCTTTTTTCATATAAAAAGTGTGATATATTTACATGTTATAAATGTCACCATTTTTAAGGGATAGTTCTGTGAATTTTGACAAATGCATATGATTATATAAGCACTATCACAATCAAGGTATAAAAATTTATCCACCTTTAAAAAAAGGACTCTGAGGATAAAATGGAAGAGTTATATTTATTCATCTCTAAACTGCATTAAAATTACAGAAAAAGAACTGTTATTTTAAAAAATATTTTTATGAGCTCATTTGCATAACATATAGTTATGTCTACATGTATATATTCAATATTTCGAATGTGTTTCAGTCAGTTGCAGTCATTCTTTCTTTTGCTTAAATGATCTTATATTGCTAATGGGAGACCCCTCCCCTCTTCTTGGCTTCAAAGTTCTTTTGACATGACCCATTGGTTTTTGACTGCTTCTTTGATTTCTGGTACAAGATTTGCCAGGCTTGTTATATAGCTTGTCTCAGATGTTATGCTCAGCCATTCCATTAAGAATTCTTGATTTTTGTTTTGTTTTGTTTTAATTAGAGAATTTTATTTAGAAGCTATATGTGTCAGGGTCCAGATAGGAAAATAGAACCTACACTAGTTCCTTTATTAGAGAGAATTTGATTTAGGGAATTAGTTAAATGGGTGTTGGAGATCTGAAAAGGTAAAAAGAGAATATGGAAGTAACTCAGAAGATAGTTATGGCAGGGAACAACCTCAGTTCCTGGGGCTGCGCAGTAGAGATTGTGGAATTAATAGAACCTGGAAACTTGGAAAAATGACCTGTGTCACTGGAACCAAGGAGGCACTGGTATTGGTACGTCCGTGGGAGTTCTCAGGAAACCAGGGGAGTCTGGAGGCTGCTGGCCAACTTGCCTGCAGGTTGACGGGCTTTGCTGGCCTGGCAGTAGCAGAAACAGGAGGCAAGCAAGCACACAGGAAGGATCTAGTCCATTCTCCCCTCCTCTAACCTGGTGCCCCCCTATTGGCAGAATCAAATAGTAAACAAGTGATAAGGAGAAGTGTTTGCAGCCCTGATCCTGCATCTCAGTCAGCTGCAGAATGCTGGGTTTGGAGCTGAGGGCCAGTTGTTGTTCACTCTGTCGTATCCGACTCATGGTGACCCCACGGACTGTTGCACGCCAGGCTTCCCTGTCCTTCAGTGTCTCCCGGAGTTTGCTCAAATTCATGTTCATTGAGTTGGTGATGCTATCCAACCGTCAATCCTTTGCCGCCCCCTTCTTTTGTTTCATCTTTCCCATCATCAGGGTCTCTTCCAGTGAGTCGGCTGCTTGTGTTCAGTGGCCAAAGTATTGGAGCTTCAGCTCCGGTATCAATCCTTCCAATGAAAATTCAGGGTTGATTTCCTTTAAGATTGACTGGTTTGATCTCCTTGCTGAGGGCCAATAGTTTTTAAGATCACTAGTGCAGAAGTTACATTTGGTATGAGGTGTACTGATTGCTATTGTGTTGTCATTGCTTCTAGACCTTTTAAATGAACAGAGTTATACAAAATGAGCATTTAAGAAGATTTTTTTATTGACGTATAGTTGATTTTCAATGTTGTGACTACGTATTTTAAAACGAAAATAAATGAGTTCATATTTGTGTTAATTTAAATTTAATGTCAGATTATTTTTCTTCTTAGATTGTATTTATTACTTTTAAAATTTTTTTCAGCTTTATTTAGGTACAGTTAACACATGAAATTGTAATATATTGAAAGCATACATGATAATTTGCTATATGTATATGTTGTGAAAGGATTCTCACAATCAAGAATTAACACATCCATTGCACCTCACATATTTATCTTTTTTTCTTAATGAGAATACTTAAGTTCTATTCTCTTAGCTAGTTAGCTAGTTTTAATCATTTATGATACAGTGTTAACAAAAAATATGGAAAGCTTCACGAATTTGCGTGTCATCCTGTGCGGGGGCCGTAATAATCTCTGTTACCATTCCAATTTTAGTATATGTGCTGCTGAAGTGAGTGCTGTATTTATTACTTTTATATGGAAATCTTGGTTTCTTAACAATATTAAGGTAATTACAAATACTTGTATTAATTCAATCCTGCAATAACATATAAAATAACTTTAAAATAATGCCAGGTTCCAGCTCGGGCATGACAGCGTGAGGAGCTCTTGTGGGCCTAGTCCTCCATGAAACTGGTGAAAAATATTTTTAAAACAACCATATTAAAGTCTCTGGAAATCGTCTGAGGGAATTTAGCAAACAAAGAAACATTTATGATAGAAAATGTATTCAAACTCAGTAAGAGTAGTGAGATTCTGTGGGATCCTCCACTTCTCCTACCCCAGCCGAGTGATACAGAAACTCCATTCCAGACTGGAGGGCAGATAAAACAAAGCTGCTGGCTCCCCAGGCCCCAGCCATCCTGGGAGAACAGCACGTCAGCACTGCTCATCTCGCCCCCAGCTGCTGTTGCAGAGGCTTCACACCGGGCAAGTGCGGTTAGCAGCTGTGTCTCTCCCCCAACCCTGACCCTCCCTGTGGAATGGGGGCTTTACCTTGAGCAGGACACCGGGGCTCTGATCACCCTTCCTGGCTTGGAGGCAAGCTGGGAAGACCTGAGGCTCCTGTCTTCCCCCTTCCAGGTGTTCTGCTCTTACAGCAGGGGTGACTCTCACTGAAGCACACCCTCGTCCCCAACCCAACTGCAGAATGTGGCTCAGACCTTTTCCTCTGGAGGCGGAAGCTGTAAAACCAGTAGTTCCTAATGTTTTCCCAAAGGCACTGACTTTATTTGCATCAGAATATGGCTAAGCTTAAGCCTGAGGATGTTCTCAGAAATTTAGAGGTAGTTGTGAAAGGCAGTTGGGAGGAGATTGGTAGTTTCATTGCAAATAAAGACTAAAGTGTAGGCCAGCTAGTTAGCTGGAGAGAACTGGGGAAAAAGATAGCTGGGAGGAGCTGTTTGGAGTCAGAAGACATCTCAGACACAGACTTTGGGAGGTGTCCCTTCCAAGGAATCCAAATGTGATTGGGTCTGTTTGTGGAACAATTCACATCCCAGGGTCTTGTTGAAATAGTAGAGAAATTAGCTGGAAATTTGTGGAGTTTAACAGCTCCAAAAATATTTATATATACTCAGTAAAGAAATTAAAAAGCTGCATTAGAAAATACTCACTTGATGCAAAAACAGTAAAGGAAGAATAGAGGAACAAAACCAAATATGAGATATAGAAAACAAAAAATAAAATGGCAGATGTAAATCCAACTAGATCAATAATAGCATCAACTGTGGATAGGTTAAACAATCCAATCAGACAGGGATTGTCAGACTGGATTAAAAAAAAAGATTCAACTCTATGCTTTGTGAGGTAATAGAAAAAAATATATATGTATTGATCTCTACCCCAGGTTTTTGGCATAGGTCTCTTGGAAACCCTTGTAATTTCCTAAGTCATAAGTGGAAGAAGCCAGTCACAATTATATCACAAATCACATATTATATGATACATGCTACCACCTATATGAAGTGCCCAGAGTAGGCGTATCTATAGAGATAGAGTAGTGGTGGTGCCTGGAAAATCCCATGGACGGAGGAGCCTGGTAGGCTGCAGTCCATGGGGTCACGAAGAGTCAGACACGACTGATCGACTTCACTTTGACTTTTCACTTGCATGCATTGGAGAAGGAAGTGACAACCCACTCCAGTGTTCTCGCCTGGAGAATCCCAGGGACAGGGGAGCCTGGTGGCTATGGAATGGCAGATAGGAGGGTGTAGCTGATGGAAACAGTTTCTTTTTGAGGTTTGAAATGTTCTGCAATTGATTGTGGTGATGATCACATATATTGCTTTCGTATATCTGGATATGCTAAAAACTATTGACTTGCACAGTTTAAATGAGCAGATTTTATGGTAGTAAATGATGTCTCAATGAAGCTGTTAACGCAGGTAGTAAAACCTGTATTTTGACCAAGAGATAACTAATGGATGCAGTTTAGGTTTCTTTACAGTTCATCTGGCCCTTGGAATATATTCCGCTGAGAATGTACAGTCAAAGTAATACGATTTAAAAGTCATTAGAAATAATTCTTTCTTTCTGTATGGTTATGTTACCAACTTGATGTTTAGTTATCTCATCAGTTGATTTTTCCTGTAGTAAAAAACAACACTGAGTTGTAGCTTAACAGCAGTGAATATTTCTTGCTCACGTTCTGTGCAGTCGCTACAAGGGCTCATCTTCAGGTCTCCGTCTAGGTTCAAATGACAGCTCCTATATGGGATATCCTGGTCTCAAGGTGGAGGGCAGGGGTGCAAAAGGGTTATTAGAACTTGTGTTGACTCCTAAGTCCTTTGTTTAACACCTGCATGCTGTCACTTACCCGTATTTGTCTGTTTTGCATACAAGGTTAAATTACATTTTTAAAATATGTGAATTTATACCTGTTTCTCCAGTTCACATCCACCATGCACAATTCATCTTCATCTTTTTCTATTCAATATATATTATCCTTTTCCATGTGAAAATACTGGTTTTCAGTAACACTGTTTTATTTCCTTTATCCTAAACAGTTGAAAACTTAAAACACTGATATTACCGATAGCATGTTATTAATTTAATATTTCTTTGCATTTCTTTACCTTTAGAAGGTATACCATTAAGGATATCCTTCACAAGATTGTTGAAGAGTTACTTGAATTAATTTTTTTGTATATGTGTGGTTATCAATTTGTCAGAGTTTTTTGTTTTTAAGATAAAATGCAGTTTGAATTCAAACTAAAATGTTCACATAAATTTAAGGACTATATGGTTTTTTGTTTAGCCATGCTGGGTGGCTTGCAGGATCTTTGTTCTCCAGCCAGGGATGGAGCCTGTGCACCCTGCAGTGGAAGTGAGGGCTGCCAGGGAATTCCAGGGCTGTGGGGGTTTTAATTCATTATTCTTTTTGTTGTTGATTATTTGGTTATGGTTTATCTACCTCCTCTGTGGCGTGTAAACTCCGTGGGGGCCTCCCATGTTTCTCCACACACTGCAGTGCTTGGTTAATCGTGGGTCCTCAGACACATTTGTTGAAATAAATGAGTGAAACGTGTGTGTGCGCTGACACTGAGTCGTGTCCCATTTTTTGCAACCTTATGGGCTGTAGCGCGCCAGGCTTCTCTGTCCATGGGAGTTTTCAGAAAAGAATACTGGAGTGGGTTGCCATGCCCTCCTCCAGGAGATCTTTCCAAACCCAGGGATTGAACCCACATCTCCTGCGTCTCATGCATTGCAAGCGGATGTTTTATCATGGAGCCACCTGGGAAACCTCTTGATTTCATTATTCTTGTATCCCTCATCTCCCATTATGAAAATACTGATTTCCAATCATACCAGTGTAATCATTCATTAGCAGTGCCAGCAATGTTGGTAATTATTAATAGAGCGTCTGCCTGGAATGCGGGAGACCCGGGTTCGATCCCTGGGTCGGGAAGATCCCCTGGAGAAGGAAATGGCAACCCGCTCCAGTACTCTTGCCTGGAGAATCCCATGGAGGGAGGAGCCTGGTAGGCTACAGTCCATGGGGTTGCCAAGAGTCGGACACGACTGAGCGGATTCACTCACTGAAAAGTTCATCTGGGGGAGTCTACAGACTATTTACCTCAGTTGCAGTGTTGGTCAGATTACCGTGCTTTATACTCACGTGGAAGAATTTCCTTCTGTGAAGTTGTCTTATCAGTTCAATATTTAATAGTGTTTATTTTATTTTGCTTCCTTTCAGGGATTTAAAAATACTTCATTATCTTTCATAATTATGTAAAATGTTCATAATTCTAAAGTCAAATGTACAAAACAGGATGTTTTTAAGGGAAGTCTACCTTCTGCCCCATAGCTTTGATTTTTGACTTTTTGTTATGGAAACTTGTGACACATTCGTTTTGTAAAAATAAAGAAACTAGTGTAATAAAATCCTCAGATATCCATCACTCATCTTCAGCAACTGTCAGAGGTTATTGTTAATCAAGCTGTTGTTCATTAGACCCCCAATCACTTGTCACACTGTTAATTATAGTAGTTTAAAAATAGGTTTTAATATTTGTTTAGGGTAGTCTTGAGGGCAAGTTGGTATTTTAAGAGAGGCAATCTGCTCTACTAGGAGAAAGAGATGATTCGTGAAAGTTCTGTAGATGGTAAGAAGTTATGTGGTCCAGAGCTATCAGGAAGGATTTGGCCTCTTAACAGGGCCAAAGACAGTTCATTCACATGTTCTGAGAAGACAGGGACAGATTGCTAACTTCAGAAAGTAGGAAGACAGAGTTTCTGATTGCTGCTTTGTGCGTGTGTGTGTGAAAGATGAGATAAAATTACCAGTTGATGAGTGAGGGGTGTCATCATAAGAGGATATTGGAGATCTGAGGGGACAAGAAGGTGAAATATTAGTAGATGTTGTACAGAGTGGGATGAACATACTGAGGAAGGGTGGTATGGTTGTTAGGCGGTGCTGAGTGTCTGCTTGTGTGAAACCAGAGAGCTTGTGTTTCTCTCCACTGATACTTAGGTGAAGTACAGATGGGAAGTCAGTGGGTAATGGTTTTTGCAGGGTGAGTACATCTGAGGGAGAGTGGTAAGGGATGAAGGTGTTGGAAAGCTGAGTAAGGAAGGAGTGAGAAGAGGGAGGGTGGAGAGGCAGTAAAAATGTTGGGGGGCTTTGGAGAATCAGTAGGAAAGGATAGAAACCAAGGAAGTTCTGGGGGTTTAGGTGTCGGTTCACCATTGCTGGGGTGAGTCAGCTTCATCTCTTCTCTTTTCACTTCTTTTTAATTAAGATTCAAATTCTTGGTAGAGAGAAACAATTAATTAGTCAAATGCCACTTAATTGGGGGGAGGGAAGGTAGTTATTAATCAGGGGAATTTGCCTGATTGAGAAATCTTGCTGTTAGGATGTGAGGTTTGCTCGTTTCTATGTTGCTCTAGTTGCTATATTATGTAAAGGAGATGCTACTTGCCCAGCTTGTATAATGTCATGTGGAATAACTGCATGCTTTGAAAACAAAGTATTATGAAACTGGTAAGTAGTGCAGTTAAGCTCAGATGGTGATGATTAAATTCTTAGTGACTGCAACTGCCAGTGAATTTCTTTGTGAAACCATATTTGAAGATTTGAAGATCCTATTTAAGCTTAAAATTAAACTATAAAGCTCAAAGTAAAATAGCTCAATTTATGGGATAAAAAGTGCATATATTAAAATAGCCTGGGAAGTTTTGAGTTGATCTTGTTTCTTATCAGAGTATATTGGCTTATGCAAATGATTGGAGTGAAAGCTGTAGAAATTAATGTCATAGCTAGATTTTCTTCTTGGAGTGGTAATTATTCTACCTAATTTCCTGATACTGAATTAGCTGTGGGCTGCCAGAAGAAAGCTTAGCCATAGCAGAAAGTAGAAAAATGTAAAAAAAAAAAAAACAGGGGTGTGGCAGGCAAAGAAGTTGAGTATTGAAGACATTTGCATTTGAAGTAAAGTTTTATAATAAAAGACTTCCCTGGTGGCTCAGAAGGTAAAAGCGTCTGCCTGCGATGTGGGAGACCCAGGTTCTATCCCTGGGTTGGGAAGACCCCCTGGAGAAGGAAATGGCAACCCACTCCAATACTCTTGCCTGGAGAATCCCATGGACGGCAGAGCCTGGTCCATGGGGTCTCAAAGAATTGGACACGACTGAGCAACTTCACTTTTTACTTAATAGTAAAATATTAACTTCAAGTTGCAAAGCTGTTGAGATAAATAAATACTACTATTAACAGTGGCAAAGAACTAATTGGGCTGCATTCATTAAATTAGTAGTGATGTGTTATGGATCAGAGAGGGGTGCTGGGAGGGATTGGGGGCAGGAGGAGAAGGGGACGACCGAGGATGAGATGGCTGGATGGCATCACTGACTTGATGGCCGTGAGTCTGAGTGAACTCCGGGAGTTGGTGATGGACAGGGAGGCCTGGCGTGCTGCTATTCATGGGGTTGCAAAGAGTCGGACACGACTGAGCGACTGAACTGAACTGAACTGAAAGGAATTGAATGTCTCTGGTTTTGCTAATTGTCTGGACATAGTAGATATATCATTTGTTATTGAATATACTTGGCATAATACACAAGAATAGTTAATAACTGCTTTGTTCTTGGACATGCAGTTTACCATGTATCTGCATCAGTTTAATAATGAGTGATTTTAGAGTGGGGTCCCATTGCTTTTTGTTTCTTGGCTTTTGCCATGCTTACAACCTGCCTCTATATCAGCTTTTCAGAATGACGTAAGGATGTTAGTAAAAGTGAATTTACTTTCCTTTTTTTCTCTTAGGAGCAGCCACCATATCCTAGTTACAATTCTAACTATTGGAATTCTGCTGCCCGACCTCGGGCTCCTTACCCAAGTACATACCCTGTAAGACCGGAAATGCAAAGCCAGGTATGATCTGAAATTGATAGACTTTCTGAATTTTCTCTTAATGATCTGATTTATTTTCAGAACCTGTGGAGATTTTATAGTAAAGATGTGTGGGGTTTTGTTATGTAACGGAGTCTGTCTTAATCATTTTAACATTTTTAACGCAGAGGTAGGGAAATATCTAGGCAGATACTATGTAAGGCAGAAGTGGCTTGACGCATGATAGATTATTTCTCAGGACCTGGAAACAACAAAAGCAAAATGTACCTATTTTATGGAGATATAATTGACATATAATGTTATATTAGTTTTAGGTATATAATGTAAAGATTCAGTATTTGTATACTTTCTAAAATGATCGCCACGTAAGTCTAGTTAACATCTGTCACCATACATAGTTACAAATTTTTGTTTTCTTGTGATGAAAGAAGTTTTTAATGTATTGTTTTTGGCTTCAGCCGGGTCTTCCTTGCTATGCAGGCTTTCTCTAATTGCGGAGAGCGGGATCTCTTCTCTAGTTGTGTGTGGCACGCGGGCTTCTCATTGCCGTGGTTTCTGTTGCAGTGAACAAGCTCTAGGCTGCGAGGGCTTCAGTAGTTGTAGTTTCCGGGCTCTAGAGCACGGGCTCAGTAGTTGTGGTGCCAGGGCTTAGTTGTCCTGTGGCATGTGGGATCTTCCCGGATCAGGGATCAAACCCATGTCCCCTGCAGGGCCAGGTAGATTCTTTATCACTGAGCCACCAGGAAAGCCTCTGTGATAAAAACTTTTGGGATGAATCTCTCAGTCAGTTTTTAAATTTACAATGCAATGTCTAACTATAGTTGCTAGAGTATACATTGCGATCTGTGGTTTATTTATTTTATAACTGGAAGTTTGTACCTTTTGACCACCAACCCACTGCTCCACCTCTGGAACCACTAGTCTGTTGTCTGTATCTTTGAGTTGGCTTTTTTTGTTTGTTCTTTAGATTTTACGTATAAATGGGTCACATAGTATTTGTCTGTGTATATCACATTTATCTTAACGCCTTCAAGGTCCATCCATGTTGTCCCAGTGGCAAGATTTCCTTGGTTTTTTGCTTGAATAATACTCCATTGTGTGTGTATATATCTGTCTCACTTTTTCTTCATTCATTCATCCACTGCTGGACATTTAGGGTGTTTCTGTGTCTTGGCTATTTAAATAATGCTGCAGTGAACATGGGGGTTTAAAAAATGATAATTTTTTAAGTTGGTATTTTTGTTCCCTTTGAACATATTCCTAGAAATGGAATTGCTGGATCGTACGGTAGTTCTGATTTTAGTTTTTTGAGGCATCTCCATACTGTTTTCCATAGTGGCTGTACCAGTTTACCTTCCCATCAACAGTACACAAGGATTTCCTTTTCTCAGTATCCTCATACAGTACTTACTGTCTTTTTGAGAATAGCCATTCTAATAGGTGTGAGGTGATGTGTCCCTGTGGTTTTGATTTGCATTGTCCCGATGATTAGGGATGTTGAGCACCTTTTCATGTACCTGCTGGTCATCTTGTAGGTCTTCTTTGGGAAAGTGTCTATTCAGATCCTCTGCCCATTTGAAAAAGGTTTTGTATGTGATGGCATGTGGCTCACAGAATCTTGGTTCCCCAGTCAGGGACTGAAGCTGAAGTTATATTTCTGTCATATATGTGTTTTTGTGCTTTTACTACTTGCATATGCATTTTTATAGTACAATTTAACGTTTTAAAAACATTTTATTTTAAAACCTTATCAAGTTTTTAAACTTGATATAAGTGCTTTCATCCTAGCATTCTCTTGCAGCTTGCTTTTTTTTTAAACTCAGCATTGTTTTTCCCTTTTCTATTGTACAACATACGAGACAAGCATTTCCCTACTGTGTGGAATTGGTGGGTTTGGGTATGTACATCTTTATTTAATATAGCCAAATTACTTTTCACAGTGATTAGAGAGCCAAGAACTTCTTTATTTTCTTTGCTGCCAACCTACTCTTCAGAAGTAAAAACTCTGAAACATCTCTGGACTGTGCTCATTAGGTCATGCTTAGTCATGGTCTGTAAGGATTGCAAGGCTAATACATGTTCTTCTGACTCTGATTGTTGTAATCACGCATGTTGTAGCTCTGATCTATTGACCCGGAGGGTACTTAGGAAAAGTATGGTAAACACACAGGTTTTCTAGCAATGATTGTGGTGGGGTTTTTGGTTCCTTTGCCTGACTGGGGGTCAAACTCTGTGCTGAAGCACAGAGTCTTAACCACTGGGCCACCAAGGAAGTCCTGTGGTGGTTTTTTCTGTTGTTGTTTAAAATCCTCTCATTGGTCACAAACGCAACTTGTTTTTCTAAAGCTGCTTTCCCACATATCTAAAGGATGAAAGACGGATGTTTTCACATTGATTTTCTGATAAAGAAGATAAGTCTCCTGACTTCTGGAAGATTTCACCACAGAACACCAAGTGCCTAGGAATAGAAATGCTCAAAGAAAGACAACTGAAGTCCTCTTCATTCTAAATGTTCTAAATTGAGAAATCATGATACAAAAGGACTTTGGTCAGAACCTGTAATAACCTTTTCATTTAATTTAAAGGAGAGCTGGGTTGTCAAATACAGCTTATTAAGTACTGTGGTTTGGAGCTCCTGTGAGACAAAAATTGGACCAGTTCTATAAGTAGAGATGCTGTATGAGGAAATGACCAGTGGATGATGATAAACTGGGCAATTCCAAAAGCAAGTGTTGGGAGAAACTCAAGGTGATGTTGACTGTTGATAGTTATGAAGGCTCGGAGTCCTTTTGTGGTGAAGCTTTCCATGTTTTTCAAGATAACCACAGCAGGAGGAACCATGGTGTTGCTAATGGAAAAGTAATTTTTCGCACTAGGATTGAGTCTGTTTGCTGTTGATAGCCGTGTGTCACGTGTGGAAAGGGAGTCCATTAACAGTGTATCACTCTCTGGGTGAGCGACCTGGCCACTCTTCTTGCCTTTGGGTTCTACATCTATAAGCAGTCCATCAATTGTAAAACCAGCTTTTGGAAGAAGTATTTCCTCCTGGATCATCTTCAGCTTGCAGTGAGACACCGTATGGTGTGACAGTATTTTGACTTTCAAATGCTGAGTCATATTTACATTTACCTCTAGCACAGAAGCAGCACTTGGAATATGTTTTAAGAGCTCCCGTCTCTTGATTTCTTCTGGAATCCACAATGAGACGTCTATAGAAATTCAATGACTGTCAGAGATTTTGTTTAATTCTCCTTACAGTGGATCAGTTTCAGATTTTATCTGTTGCCATATCAGCTGACAGGTTTCAAATCACAGCTTGCTGTCTAAGATACAAATTTCCCTTTATGAAAAAATTGGACTAGATGGAAGTAGCTATGGTCTGTGCAGCCCACCAGTTTCTAGACATACTTGGGATTTTGTGACATTTTTAATAGCATAATTTTTTTTCTATAAAAAAATACAACTTTATTACTAAATACTTGGGAAATAAAAGAGAGAAAAGCCACTAACTCTGTCATCATAATATTTTGGTAAATTTGTTTTCAGCCTTCTCCCTGTTATATGTGTCTAGTTTTAAACTTATTTTACATATACTTTTTAATATTACTTTTTGGTTATCACATATACTTGATACAGGGTGAAATAACAGGAATTCTTTTTTTTAATAGGAAGGAAATTTTCAAACATAATCCAAAGTATTGGGATAGCACAGTGATCTCCCATGTACCCCTTACTCAGCTTCAGCAAGTATCATCAATACATGGCCCTCATGTTTCATCCATGTCCTTAATGTGCTTTGAAGAAAATTCCAAATATCACATTATTTCTCTTGTAAATACTTCAGTATGTATCTTTAATATACAGGGACATTTTAAAAACATTACCACAATGCCTTTATTAAAACTTAAAGAAATAAACACTAAAAATAATTCTATAATGTCAATAGATGTCTGGTCANACATTACCACAATGCCTTTATTAAAACTTAAAGATATAAACACTAAAAATAATTCTATAATGTCAATAGATGTCTGGTCAGTTCTACAGTGAATTTTAAGACAAAATGAAATTCTTTCAATGAATAGCCTGCTGCTGCTGCTAAATCGCTTCAGTCGTGTCCGACTCAGTGCGACCCCATAGACGGCAGCCCACCAGGCTCCCCCATCCCTGGGATTCTCCAGGCAAGAACACTGGATTGGGTTGCCATTTCCTTCTCCAATGGATGAAAGTGAAAAGTGAAAGGGAAGTCGCTCAGTCATGTCCGACTCTGAGGGACCCCATGGACTGCAGCCTACCAGGCTCCTCCGTCCATGAGATTTTCCAGGCAAGAGTACCGGAGTGGGGTGCCATTGCCTTCTCCAAATGAATAGCCTGTAACTGACCTAATCATTCCATCAGTACAGGACGTGTAGGTTGCTTTCATTACTGCGTGATGGTGAATCATGCTCTGATGAACGAGTCCATGCTTACAACTTTTTCTCTAGTTGAATCATTTCCTTAGGAAGGATTTCTAGAAGTTGAATAACAGTACAAAAAGTCACATTTTAAAAAAAATCCTCTTCAGCTGTGTATGTTGTATAAGGGACTTTATTTTTTTTGGGGGGGGAGTGTGCCCTGCAGCCTGGGGGGGGTCTTAGTTCCCGCACCAGGGGTTGAATCCGTGCCCCCTGAGTTGGGAATGCGAGGCTCGACCACGGGACTTGCCAGGGAAGTCCCTGTCCCTCTTTTTGATGTGGTAGATTTGGAATCAGGTTTAAATTTCGTTTTCTTTAATCATTAACAACTGTAGAAGGTATCAGGATTCTACTCTTGTGAGGTATGATTGACATTTAGCATTCATTTCAGATGTATACAACAGTGATTTGATATTTGTATACATTATTAAATGATCACCACAATAAGTCTATTTTATTATCACAAGCTTCTTTTCTTATTCTTCTACCTAAAATGGGAAAGACTGTCTAGTTTTAGAAGGATGAGTCCAGGTAAAGTTGATGCTCACCATCTTACAAGGTAGAGTAGAAAGTAATGGAAAACCTGAAGGTAATTGTTTAAAGTTGAGCTTTAGTCTTATTTGGATTACTAACGTGAGGATTCTAGGTTCAATACTAGTCTGGATAGCTGATGTAAAACTGCAGGAAGCAGTATGTGAGGAATTTGTCTCTGTCCACTGTAATTTGGGAAGCAGAGTGAGATAGTACAAAAAACACAGGCTTGGAGTCAGATCAGGTTCATTTCCTGGCCTTGCCACAATTATACTAACAACAATGGTATTATGAAAATTACCAGTTATTGAGCATACTGTGTACCAGACACTGTACTGAGCACTTTATATATGTCATCTCATTTAATTTTTACAATAACCCTGCAGAATAAGTTCATGATTTCCATTTTCCTGCTTGAAAAAGTAGAGTAAACACAAAGCCTGTGGCAGGGCTCCGTCTATCTCTGTGGTCTTTTTTTCTTTCTGTTGTATCAGGGTCCTTTTCTTTTGTCTTTAGCCATTCTCCCAGGTTTCCCAGAGCCCCTTTTCCAGTGTGTGGGGACAGGCTCCCTCCCATTCGGTGTAACTCTCAGGCGTTCTTATGAAAATGGTTGAAAAGCACTGCTCTAAGGCCGTTTCTTCATCTTTCATCACAATATTCCTTCCCATTGTTATGACACAGACTCTAAAGTGATCATCTGAGTTTAATACATGTATACAATAATAATATAAGAACACCTTTAAAGGGTTGCTTAGGTAGTTTATATTTTCATTAGTTACTCATCTCCTTTCTTTTCAAAGTTCTTAAAGTGAGGGCGTTTCAGGTCTTGTACTCATTCATCTCTTTTCTCCCAACTTTGCTTTTTCCAGGGTTTGAATTCTTACACAAATGGGGGATATGGCCCCCCATACCCCACTGGCCCAGGGACAACTACTGCCTCATACCCTGGGGCCTATTACACACCTGGGTATGCTCAGACCAATTACTCCACAGAGGTTCCAAGCACTTACCGTTCACCTGGCAACAGCCCAACCCCGGTCTGCCGTTGGATGTACCCCCAGCAGGACTGCCAGACTGAAGCGCCCCCTCTTAGGGGGCAGGTTCCGGGATATCCTGCTTCACAGGTGAGCACTCTTCTGCTGTCTTTTTAGTTTTTAACTGTTAATGAATGGTACCAGGTTTATTTCTCTGTTTACTTCAAGAGGTTAGGTTTATATTTTTAAATATTTTAGGAATTTCTGTTCACTTCCCAGGGAGTTCTGTGCTGTTAAAGTTTAGGCCCTGTTCCTTCTGAGCTTGATGGTTACCAAACCTGATATCTTTGGGACCAAGCTTTTGTAGGCTTGGAGAAGTTATTGCAACTGTTTAGAAACACCCCAGTTTAACCCTGTAGTAGCTAAAGTATACTCTGTTAAGCAGAGAGGAGGCAGCTCAGGATTTGTTTACACTAGAATATTTTCATCACTTCTTTAAGTGTTTTTTTAGCAATGACCAGCATATTTCCTTCCTCTCAACCCAGAACCCTGGAATGAGCGTACCCCATTACCCTTATGGGGATGGTAATCGTAGTGTTCCACAACCAGGACCACCTGTACGACCCCAGGAGGACTCATGGGCGCCTCCAGGTGCTTATGGAATGGGAACCCGGTACCCCTGGCCTTCAGCTGCGCCCTCAGGACCACCGGGGAGTCTCTACATGAATGAGAGCACTTCATCATGGCCTACCAGTGGCTCTCCTCAGCCACCTCCTTCACCGCCACCCCCACAGCCTAAGGTAGGAGGCCTGCTGAACCTTGTGCTCTCAGTATTTGGTGATCGAGAGAGCACACTATGGGATTTCTCCGCACTAGCCTGTGTTAAATGGGGGGACTAGTTTCAAAAAGCTGGTGGCCACCACCTACAGCTTTATGTAGCCCAGTCCCCACTCTTCCTTTTTTTTCTTTTTTAAAATAGACTATATTTTAGAGCAGTTTTAGGTTCATTTCCTTTTTTTTAAAATACAGGAAAGTGCTCATTTTCTTATTAGTTGTAATGCTATCTGAATGCTAAAATCAAAGGTTAGATTTTGTTACCTCCATCTCCAGACAGAAGACAAAACCAATGAGAAATAGCATGGTTTTATTAAACTGTACACTTGAACATCATTTGCTTGTGGCCAGGTTCCTTTTTAAGATTTGTCTTCAGGTTTTCTCTCTCAAGGGGAACAGACTATCTATTTCCCATTTATTAAGTCACTGGTCAGATTGTGAGGTGATAAAGATAGATTATGAGGTGTTCATGATGATGACCTACCTCAGGGTAGATTCCAGCCTGTATACTCAGGAATTCTCTGCCTTTTATCTTTTCAGAGCTGTATTTTCCTCAAATGATTAAAGAGGGCTGTCCAATTTTATTGGTGGGGAATCTTTTCATGTACCTTCCTGGTCAGGTGGAAGATGGGGGCTAACAAATCTGATGCTGATGGATTCCCATTAAAACAGCTTTTCTCTCCTCTCTGCTCTCCCACTCCAAGGACTCCTACACCTACAGCCAACCAGATCAGGGCATGAGCCAGCACAGCTTTCCATGTAGTGTCCATCAGTATGAGTCCTCGGGATCGGTGAATGATGACAGTTCGGAGCTTTTGGATTCCCAGGTCCAGTACAGTGCTGAGCCTCATCTGTACGGTAATGCCACCCACGAACATCCCAGCACGCAAGACCAGGGTAATCATCTTGCTGAAGAGTGTTTATCTTCAGATGAAGGGACTCCCCCAAGCATTAAAAAAATCATACACGTGCTGGAGAAGGTCCAGTATCTTGAGCAAGAAGTAGAAGAGTTCGTAGGAAAAAAGACAGACAAAGCCTACTGGCTTCTGGAAGAGATGCTAACCAAGGAACTCCTGGAACTGGATTCCGTTGAAACTGGGGGCCAGGACTCTGTCCGGCAGGCCAGGAAAGAGGCGGTTTGTAAAATCCAGGCCATACTGGAAAAATTGGAAAAAAAGGGATTATGAAGGGATTTAGAACAAAGGGGAAGCCTGTTACTAACTCGACCAAAGAACTCTTGATTTTGGTTAATTACCCTCTTTTTGAAATGCCTGTTGACGACAAGAAGCAATACATTCCAACTTTCCTTTGATAAAAAGCTTGAAAAACTGGTAAAGGACTCGGAAGAACAGTTGGGTTATGAGTTGTTTTCAGACCAGTGAATGTAAGAGAGAGCTCCCTGGTTATCGGAATTGCCAAGTAGACTCGCCCACATGGGTGACCTCGGCAAGCTGCTTCTTATCAGCAGGAGGGGAATTCACCTTATGTAACAGGCGCCTCAGAAACCTACAGGATAAGACTGGATGTTCTTTGGACAGGCTTGTTTTTTTAAAACATCTGGATAACTTGTCACATTTTTGTACATTGTAACTGCTTTCACCATACACTTTGTGTGTAAATTACAGCTTGGACTTTAGCCCCCTTGGACCTCTGTTTTGTTATTTACAGTTCATAAATATAGTATGATTCTCTACTTCTTGGTATATTTTGTAGTAATATGTTTAATATAATTACTCAAGAGACTGTACTGACAGCCAGATAGTATGGCAGTTCTGGATAAATTTGTACCCTTTCACCACTTGAATATATTGCATCGTGTAATCAGTTTCTGAGGTAGATTGTCTCCTCTTTTGTATAGATTATCAGGTTAGAGTTTTACCACTATTTTTCTTGTTACTATCAGAAGGTTAATTTGGAAATAGCATGCCTATAGGAATGAAAATGTGGGCATATTCTTTTTTTGCTTTCTTCATTGTATTTGGATGAAGCTCCACTTTAAAATTCCCCCCCCCGCCCCCACTTCTTTATCTTCTTACTACAGCTGCTTCCATACAGAGCAATGTGATGAACACAAATAAAAACGCCATGCCGAGTAGAAACAGTCACTGCAAAAGTAATAAGCACAACCATTTGGGAATGCTATTCTCCGTCTAAAATAGTAGCTTCACCGTCAGGGTCCCTGTGAGCAGACTTCAGCTCAGCTTATCTGCTCAGGGTACAGTAAGATGTGCAGAGGGTAAAAAAGGATTCATGCTCTGGGACTGAATCAGCCACAGCCAGAGTGGGAAATTATGTTCTTTTAAAGGCAGATGTGATGGTTAGCTTTGTTTCCCTAGAATAAATTGTGTAGATGTATTGCCTATTTCATAAAAAAGATGTTTACCACCACTAATAACAGTCACTTTAGAGCCAGAGTTAAGAAAGGAATACTGAAAAGGTCTTAGCTGGATTTGCTTGGGTGGTGGTGGTTCAGTCGTGTCCGACTCCTTTGCGACCTCATGCACTGTAGCCTGCCAGGCTCCTCTGTCCATGGGATTGTCCAGGCAAGAACACTGGAGTGGGTTGCTGTTTCCTTCTCCAGGGAATCTTCTCTACCCAGGGATCAAATCCACGTCTCCTGCATTCCCAGGAGGATCCTTTACTCCTGAGCCACCAGGAAAGCCCTTTGCTTGGGTAGCTCTAAGCTATAGTGTAGAAGAGACTTAGGTAGATAACTTACTTTTTACATCTGAAGTGAGTTCCAGTATATAATATGTTATTGGAAAAACTGCTGTTTCTTAATAAGATATCCAAGTGATAATGTGTTTTTTTTCCCCTCTTGATTGCCAGGCCTATTAATAAGAAAACAAACCTTTCAGCCATTTTCTCTCCTTATTAAAAAAAAACAAAACCAATACAAACATATGATGAGAACAATTAGAGTAAAAATAGTGACTGGTCTTAGGTTGATATGAGTGATTTTACAAGATAATATGGTGCCAATTTTATTCAAGGATTTTTATTTTTGGCCTAATATAGAAATGTTAAAAAAAGGCTTTTTTATGAAAATTTAAAAGTTGAAACAAATATTAGAAGGCGGAGAACCTTAAAGCTCATAAACAATGAGACAATGACTGATACAGGCAAGAACACTATTTTTTAACTGAGTGCCCATGATACCAGTTTCCCTGAAGTCTTGATTTATTTATATACACATACATATGTGTGTGTTTTTTAAGTTATTTAAAAAAAATTTTAAGATAATTTTAGACCTCCTGAAGAGTTGTAAAAACAGCAGTTTCTGTATACTCTTCACTAATAATCCCTTTATATTAACATCTTACATAACTGTACAACATTTGTCAAGTTAAGAAACTAGCCTTGATACAATACTGTTAACTAAAGTAGAGTTTTGGAAAGTAGAGACTTTCTTAGTCTTTTCACTAATGCCGTTTATCTGTTTCAGGATCCAGTCCAGGATCCTGCCTTGGATTTAGTTGTCATGTCATCATAGTGTCCTCTGGTCTGTGACAGTGTATCCATGACCCCTGATGCGGTGATGTATTTCTGGTGTTACTAACCTTAGCCACTACCTAAGGTGGTGTCTAGGAATCGCTACTGTAAACTGACTGTGTTTTTCCTTTGTAGTGACTGAATGTTTGCTGGAGATAACGTGAGCTATGCAAATGTCCCATTTCTGCTTAAACTTCAGCCCACTCATTTTTTAATCCATTGGCAGATCTTGTTTGTGTCGATTACCACTGTGAGGTTCCAGTGTGACTTTGTTTCTTGAAATCCTACATTTATTAATTGGATTCCTTCTTAAGAGAGGGCTATTGGTTTTGGATTTATAGTTTTAATTATAATAAGATATTCAGGATAAGTACAGACTTAGAACTTAAAGATGTAAACCATGTTAAAATGATTCTAAATGCCAGTGTCAAGGAAAGGAAAACTAAATTGGCAGGCAACCTCTTCCAGAAAATACAGTGAACTTAAAGAAAATTGGTGTTCATTTTTTTTGTGTGTGGATTTGATTCAGTTCTTGACTTAGTATTCACTCCAGACTGAATTCAAAATGTTTTTGATATTTCAAATCTGGACTTTTAAAAAGGGTCTAAGTTTAATATTACTTTGAGGATAATTTTTATGAAAATCTTGAATAAAGTTACCCAGATCTGGCATGTTAAACACAACTATCTCTTTTTTATAATAACCACTATTGTTGCAAATACAAATGCCAGTATAAACATTTACACAAGTTAAGTCCTGATGAAGTATCAGTGTCATGGGCTAGTCTCTACATTCTTGGTGGGGAATTCTTCCAAATGCTTTGAAAAATAGGGCTTTTAAAACTGATGTTTA
This sequence comes from Redunca redunca, assembly GCA_006410935.1. Taxonomy (NCBI): domain Eukaryota; kingdom Metazoa; phylum Chordata; class Mammalia; order Artiodactyla; family Bovidae; genus Redunca; species Redunca redunca. The sequence continues at coordinate 23,246 of SJYQ01004220.1, forward strand.
GCTGGTTAATGTAATACCGTTAGAGGTAGGAAGATTTTTAAGTTGAAGAATATAGATTAAATTGGCATTAAAGTTTTTTTTGGGATGGATACTTACTTGATGACTGGAGTTTTTCATCTTTTTTATCTTTTTAAAAAAAGTTATGTGTTTAAAGACTCAAATAATTCTATAGAAGCTAGCAATTTAAAGTTTATGAAAAGGAGTTTTCTGTCACACTCTCATTTTTCCTTCTACAAAAGTAACCACTTTCGATTGAGTTTTTTAAAAAAACTCTCTCCATGTTTTTTTAACCTTTAAGAAAAAATTTGGCTGCACTGTGCAGCTTGTGGGATGTTAGTTCCCCAACCAGGGAACGATGATTCTGTGGCCCCCAGCGGTGGAAAGCGTGGTCCTAACCACTGGACAACCAGGGAAGTCCCAGTGTTTTTAATAACACAGTTGTATTTCTTCCTCTTCCTTTGTCAATTTTAGGCTGTTTCTAATTGTTTTCTATTGTAGAAGATGCTGGTCAGGTTTCTCTGCCTCTGCCATATTGCAGCCCTTCTCCCTCCAGTTTCTCCATCCACTTATATGGTAGTTCTGTTCTTCGTTACTATACTATGTAATGCTGACCAGAGCGTATTCATGTAGTAAACTGGTTACTTTTCCTGAACAACTCCTGGAATTGTGAATGAACGAATTTCCCTGGAATGAATCCTTTGTCTTACTTGGTTTGCTGATATACTTATCACTAATTTGACCTCAAACCCACCATCATTTGTCTAAATCTTCTCTTAAGATGCTCAGATATATTTGGTCAATTTCAGGCTCCTGAAGAAGCTGTGCTCTGGGGGCCCTCTGATGGGAGAATGGCTGGGTTCCTGGTGGATACTTACATTCTGGTGTCTTCTGTTCATCCTGGGGATTCTCTCCACCTCTTCTGTTGGATTCTTTTTTTTCATGCAGTCTATGTCTTTCTCTTTCTTAGTGTGTTCCCTCATTTTGGTCAAGCCTGTTCTCCAGTAGCTTTCTGAATAAAAGGTGTATAGGGAATAATTTTTTAAATATCTTGCATATTTGAAAATGTGTTTTCATGATCCTTTGTCTAAAACTTGGTTTTTCTTTTTGGTAGCTTATAGGCTATTTTTGTCCCCTGTTCTGAAATTTCCTAGCAGTATAACATTGGTGTGGGTCTGTTTTTGCCCATTTTCCTGGGCATAATTCATTCTGGAGACACCTGCCCTTAAGTCCTATAATATTTTCTTGGGTTTTTTGTTTCTCTTCCCCCTCTGCTACCCTCATTTCTATTACCTCTTTTTAGAATTCTTGCTGTTTCTGTTATGGATTTCTTAGCCTGGTTCTTTGACTTTTCACTTCAGTTTTCTGCCTTTTTGCTGTCTTTGTGGTAGATTTAGTCACCTTTATCTTCCAACTCACCACTGAATTTTACATTTCCATCTACCATATTTTTAGTTTCTAGGAATTTTTTGTTCTCTATGTGATTCTGCTCTTGTTTGTGGGTGTAGCATCTTATCTCTCTGAGAACATTAATGGTAATTTCTTGATATTTGTTTCATCTTGAATAATGAATTTCCTACAAATTGCTTTTCCCTTTCTTTTTAGATTGCCATCTTTTTCATGTTAGAGTTTTTTTCAGATGTCTGTTCTTGGTTGTGTTTTTATACTGGAGACCATTGTTTTCTACTGGAGACTCAAAATTGCTTCTAGAAAATGCTTCATGACTATTCTGTTTAATTATTTTTTTCATACTCTTTCTTGGAAAGAATATCTGTTTTAAATGGAAACTGAGAAGGGAGGACTATCTGGATAATTTTTACTTCTCTGTGAAGAGAGGAGGGTTTTACACACTAAGTGGTTCTTCTCATCACAAGTGGTGGACGGTTAGCACACAGTACAAAAGGTGAGCAGAGGAGACGCCAGCTACTGAGAAGGGAGGATTTAGGGGTTTCTGAGATCAGAGCACATTTGCTCTAGCCAACTCTTAAATGTTCTTTTATTTTACAATATACACCTTACCCTGGTAGAATGCCAAGGGTAGTGTTGCCAGATAAAATATAGGACTCTCAGTTACATTTGAATTTCAGATAAACAACATCTCATCTTTTAGTATCAGTGTGTTCCACATATTGGCATGGGACATAATGATACTAAAAATAATTGTTTTTCTGAAATCCAGAATAACTAGGGATATAGACTCATCCCTCAGTATGGGTGGGGGATTGGTTCCAGTACAAAAACCATGGATGCTCAAGTCTCTTATATAAAAATGGTGTAGTATTTGCATAAAACCTAGGTTTATCCTCCCATATACTCCAAATCACCTCTAGATTAGTTATAATACTTAATACAATGTAAATGCTATGTAAATAGTTGTAAATACAATGTAAATGCTATGTAAATAGTTGCTGGATGTGTGGCAAATTCAAGTGTTTGCTTTTTGGAACTTGACTGAATTTTTTTCCTTTCTTTCCAAATATTGTCAACCCATGGTTGGGTGCATCCGTGAATGTGGAACTCATGGATAGGAGTACCAACTGTATTGTATTCTTTCTTTCTTTATTTTTTGGCTGTGCTGAGCAGCTTTGTGGGAATCTTAGTCCCCCCCAGGGATTGAAGCCCAGCCCTCAGCAATGCAAGTGTGGAGTCCTAACCACTGGACTGCCAGGGGATGCCCTGTATTGTATCTTTTTAATTAAAGTTTTTGTTCTGAGGTAATTTGTTAGTTCACAGATGGTTTTCTGAAACCATGCAGAGCTTTCCTGTGACCCTTACCCAGTTTCTTCCAGTGGTAACATCTCACAAAACTTCACCGCCACGTCACCACCAGGATGTGGACATTGATACAGAACAAGATGGGGAACAGTCCCGCCATCACCGCCGTTCCTCCTGTTGACCTTTCACAGCCACCCCTGCTTCTCCTTTCCCTCCACACTAAAGCCGTGGCAATCACAAATCTGTTCTTCATTTCTGAATTTTGTCATTTTGAGAATGTTACAGAAATAGAATTGTATGGTATGTGATCATTAGAGATTGGGTTTTTTGCCCACTCAGCAAAATTCTCTTGACATTCATCCAAGTTGTTTCCTGTATCTGTAGTTCTTTTTTATTGCTAATTAGTAGTTTGTGATATGGATGTACCTTTGTTCAACCTTCACCTGTGGAAGGATATCTGGGTGGTTTCAGTTTAGGGCTATTATGAATAAAGCTGCTATGTACATTCATGCACAGGTTTTTGTGTGGACATGGTTTTCATTTCTTTGGGATAAATGCCCAGGAGTGCCATTCTGGGTCATACAATATGTGCATGTTTAATTTTTTAGGAGACTACCAGACTTTCCTAAAAGTGAGGTTGTACCATTTGCATTCCCACCAGCAGTGAGGGAGTTTCTCTGTATGTCACTTTTTTTTATTTTGACCATTCTGATCAGTGTGTAATGATATCTCATTGTGCTTTTAACTTGCATTTCCTTAATGGTTAACGATGTTGAACCTCTTCTTGTGCTTATTTGCCAGTTGTATATCCTCTTCTGTAAAAATGTCCCTGTGTGTCTTTTGCTCACTTTCTATTATTTAATAAATTTCTTATTTTAGATTTATAGAGGAATTATGATATACAGAGATCCAACATACACTACACCCATATTAACATGTTAAATTAGTGTTGTATATTTGTCACAACTAATGGATCGGTACTGATACATTCTTATTGACTAAAGTCTATACTTTATCCAGATTTCCTTTGTTTTTACCTAACACTGTTTTCCTCTTCCTGGATCCCACCTATGATACTGTATTACATTGAGTCATCGTATCTCCTTAGGAGCCTCTTGGCCATGACAGTTTCTCAGAATTTCCTTGTTTTGTTTTGGCCTCACTGTGAGGCTTGTGGAATCTCAGTTCCTTGACCAGGGATTGAATCCCGGTTTGGGTGGATAGCCCACCAGCCCACCAGAGAACCCCCGTGACTTTCCTTGTTTTTGATGACCTGTATGGTCTTGAGGAGTGCAGGTCGGATGTTTCATAGAATGCCCCTCAACTGGGATTTATCTCGTCTGATGTTTTTCTCCTGATCACACTGGGGCTTGTGTTTTGGGGAGGAAGACCACAGAGGTGAGTGCCTTTCTCATCAAATGGCTGTACTATCGACGTAGCTTATCCTGTTGATCTTAACTGTCATCACCTGGCTCAGGTAGAGCCTGTCAGGTTTCTCCACCAGTCTTTCTGCGCCACCCC
>SJYQ01004223.1:8026-76075 GCA_006410935.1 Redunca redunca
ATGACTTCTTATCCCTGTTTTATTTAAAAATATAATTTCTTGTCACTTTGGAGAATATTTTTAATAGAAATTATATTTATCAAAGTGTTCTAACAACCTTGCTTAATGCTTTATGTATTATTTACACTTTTAAAAAATTTTTAATGTGTTTGAACTCTTTAGCCTATAAGCTTATGTCTTGGGATAAGAACTGTTTTGTCTAATTATGGTAAATAGACAAAGTTTGCTAGAAATGACATGGCAAAGAAACAGGCATTCTCTGCTTACTTTTTAGAAACAATTATTGAGGTATGGTAGCCCTTACAACAAGTTAAACGTATTTAATACATACAATTTGATGAGCTCAGAAATAAATACACACCTGTGAAATCATCCACACAGCCAATACCATAAACATAAAATTTGTCTTCGAGAATATGACCTTCAGAGAAAATTCAGAGTTTTAGGAATCAGAAGTTCTGTGAGAAGGAAATATGCAAACCTGGAAGTAATTAATGAAAATAATTTCTTAGTAAAAGTATATACTGGGTGAGACAAGTGTTACATTGTTTTGAAAGGATTTTTAAAATGAATTTTAGAGACATATATTGCAAGCAAAAATAACTTAATCCAGTGATAGCTAGTATTAGGTTATAAATATTTAGAATATTTCTGTTAAAATTTTATAAATCAAATTATTCATTTCCTGGGGATTTTTAGTCCTTAGGCAATGGGAAGAGTTGTTTGTTGTTGTTGTTGTTATTGTTGTTGTTTTGGTATCATTTCTATATATTCATTTTGCACAGAATATTAATAATGGGAACTTAAGTTATTTATTCTTCACACTTTTTAACACTGGAATTTTGCATGAACCTGTTAGCTTGCCATAAGACATTATTTTGATTTTTTATGGAGATTGCTTCTAAAATAGTTTGATGTTTCTGGTTGAAACTAAACTAAGTTTAAAATGCAAAAGTGAGTTTGGCAATTTTTAATAGCTTCTGATGTAAAAGGATTACACCAGTCTGTAGAAAACATGCTCCTCTGCTGCTCCAGTTGCAGTTAGAATTTCACTAATGCGGGCTGTTAATGTCCCACCTGGATAAAACTGTGAGAGTAACAACACCATTATCTTACAGAGGTTGCTTGGATTTTACTCCCTTGAGAAGGTTTTGATAGCATGAATGAATTTACAAAAGCAGGCATACAGAAAAAAAAAGAAACCAACAACGACAAACAGTCTCTTTAATAGGAAGACTAAACAGTGGAATACACAGGTTCTACACACACACACACACACACCCCAAATGTGGTGGGTATTGGATACTTCCCAGATCCTCCAGATGCTAAGATATAGGTACCTAACGGCTTAGAGCCCATCCCTTCTTGAAACTGGGAGTAGCCTCACCTAGTCATAATTTATCTCCTGGGAGTAGCCCACCTACCTACTACTTATTAGTCCAGGCTGGGATACAAAGTCCCACCCTTTTCCCTCTACTCATTATGGGGCTATTCCTACCCTTCCTGTCTCAGAGTGCCAGTGGGGTTGCCCAAGTCATCTGTATCAGTTCTGGCAGCAATTCAGTTTCTCTATCTGCTCAATTCTGTTTCTTCTCTCCTTTACAGGTGGCTTTTTTTTTTTTTTTTAATTTATTTGGCTGCTCTGGGTCTTAGTTGCGGCATTATGGATCTTCTCCGCAGCATGTGGGATCTAGTTCCTTGACCAGGGATCCAACCCAGGCTGTTCTGCACTGGGACAGCAGAGTCTTAACTGGACCCCTGGGGAAGTCCCAGCAGGTGGTATTCTTGATAGCACATTTTCCCCAAATTCCTGCATCCATATCTCCATCTTGTCAGGGTTTGTTTTAAACGAATCTACAACATACTGAGTAACATTTTCCTCTGGAATTTCTTGTGCTTCTGCCACTGAAGGTCTTGGGCTTCCTCCTGTTGTTATAGTATACATTAGTCCTTATATCCTTCTGTATTATTGAAGATTATTGAAATTTATTCAATAGACAATGAGAATTATCTTCTGTTATGGGGAAAGAGTACCCAGATATATGAAATAATAGTTTATGACTATCCTCTCTTGATATTCATATTTGCTACATGCTATCACATTTACCTTTCACTTCACAACACAATATTTTTTAAGCTAGAGGGGTTTGTTGACCAAGTTTCACTGGTTATATAGAAATTTACAGATCAACACTGTGATATTGAAAAAGGTATTAAAGATTCCTGTACATAAAACAACAACTAGAAAAGTAAAATATTGCAGCACTGCATGTTGAGATTGGTTCTTGCTTTCAGAAGAAAAAAAAAAAGATTGTGTTCTAACCTGGACGGAATATTTTCAAGATATCTTGGCCTGAAATCCATCTACTTGGATTCAACTGACATCTGGGTCTTGCTGATAGTGAAAATGCTGTCTAGCTTTGCCCCACCTGGCTGTGTGTTTTTGAATTAGAGTTGTTGTTGGGTCTAGACCATACTTGATTACCAAGATTCAAGGGTAGTTCCAGGGTGATTCTATGTCTGCATTTGATTTCTTTGCTTCTCAAATCTTGTCACAGATCTTTCAGCTCCAGATCCAGTTCCAGTATTCATGATGCAATCCTGAGCTTTTAGTTCTGACCTTAATAGTCTTTTCTATGCTCACATCTAACTCCCCAAAGTGTTGCTTCATTCATTTTTTCTGTCTATTCATCCATTTATTTGTTCATTTATCTGTTCATCTATCTTAGGAGAGTTCTCTAGAAGTGGAACCTGACGTAGGAGGTCTTGTTCAAATGACTTTTTGTGGGAGTGTTCTCAGAAGAAGAGAAGGCAAACAATCAGGTCAAAGCAGGGAAAAAACCTAAGCATGGCTATGACTCTCTTGGAGACTTGCTTTGGTCTGATCCATGAGGGATATTTTATAGCACAGATTGCACCATAGACTTAGTCCAACTTTTTGGCAATTATCCCACCTTATTCAATCACTGGCCCAGGTTTGAGATTTGAAAGGCATAGAAACAAATGAATTCTCAAGAGAAGGTGGCAAATATTAATTGGTCCCTAGCAAATAGTGGAAACAGTGTCAGAGTGTATTTTTGGGGGCTCTAAAATCACTGCAGATGGTGATTGCAGCCATGAAATTAAAAGACGTTTACTCCTTGGAAGAAAAGTTATGACCAACCTAGATAGCATATTCAAAAGCAGAGACATTACTTTGCCAACAAAGGTCTGTCTAATCAAAGCTATGGTTTTTCCTGTGGTCATGTATGGATGTGAGAGTTGGACTGTGAAGAAAGCTGAGCGCCAAAGAATTGATGCTTTCAAACTGTGGTGTTGGAGAAGACTCTTGAGAGTCCCTTGGCCTGCAAGGAGATCTAACTGGTCCATTCTGAAGGAGATCAGTCCTGGGTGTTCTTTGGAAGGACAGATGATAAAGCTGAGACTCCAGTACTTTGGCCACCTCATGAGAAGAGTTGACTCATTGGAAAAGACTCTGATGCTGAGAGGAATTGGGGGCAGGAGGAGAAGGGGACGACAGAGGATGAGATGGTTGGATGGCCTCACTGACTCAATGGACATGAGTTTGGTGGAACTCTGGGTGTTGGTGATGGACAGGGAGGCTTGGCATGCTGCGATTCAAGGGGTCGCAAAGATTTGGGGACGACTGAGCAACTGAACTGAACTGAGCTGAACTGAGGCCAACACTTTCAACAGTGTGAAAAGGAAATGCTGCAGAATACCAGTTAGAGAGAGGTGAAGTGACAACGACAGTCTCTACTATAACATCCACATGTCCATCATCTATCATCCACCTAACGAGTTATTTGTCTACACACCTAAAGACTTACTTCACATACATTTTTTCCAGCTTCTGGGAATAAAAGAAATATCCTTTGATCTGAAAGAACATGCAATATAACGGAGAAAGGAAAAAAAAGAAATTAAACCAAACTAGGGCACTCCTAGTTCTACCTCACTGAATGGGGTTATATAAAGTTTTCTTTAAAAAAAAAATTATCTTTTTTTTCATGTGGATCATTTTTAAAGTTTTTATTGAATTTGTTACAGTATTGCTTCTGTTTTATGCTTTGGTTTCTTGGCTGTGAGACATACAGAATCTTAGCTCCCCCATCAAGGATCAAACTCACAACCTTGCATCAGAAGGTGAAGTTTTAACCAATGAACCACCAAGGAAGTTCCCTAGAAAGTTTTCTAAGGGAGCCAAGTGTTAACAGTAATAATAAAAAGAGGTTACTAGTCGCTAAAAAGAGTGAAAGGAGGTGCAATGAATAGCAGAACAGAAGTTATTACTGCTCATCATTGATAGCGGAAAACCTAGTCAAATTGGTAATTCTTTGGGTCCATTTTCCTGTTTGGACAGAGGTAAAAAGAGTGTCTTGGTGTTTGTGAAGGGCTTGATCCAATCAGTCCATTTTAAAGGAGATCAGTCCTGGGTGTTCTTTGGAAGGAATGATGCTAAAGCTGAAACTCCAATACTTTGGCCACCTCATGCAAAGAGTTGACTTATTGGAAAAGACTGATGCTGGGAGGGATTGGGGGCAGGAAGAGAAGGGGATGACAGAGGATGAGATGGCTGGATGGCATCACTGACTCAATGGACAAGAGTTTGGGTGAACTCTGGGAGTTGGTGATGGACAGGGAAGCCTGGCGTGCTGCAATTCATGGGGTTGCAAAGATTCGAACACGACTGAGCGACTGAACTGAACTGAACTGAACTGATAAAATAGATTAGAAGGTTCTGTTGTGTTCCCTAGATTCAGATTTACTTTATTAAACCCAAAGCTCTTATCTCAAGAGAAAGGAGCATCAGTTTGAATAAGGCTATTATAAAGAGAGATTCTCTACTTAGTCACTTGACTTCACAATGTTTAAGAGACTCTTAACATTCCTATTAAATTCCTACAATCGCAGGTTGAACATAATTATATTGGGGTGAGAAATTAACAATGATTACTGAAATAAATCTTCAGGTTGACTAGCCAAGTAGAAAAGAGAGGGACAATTCAAGTAAAAGACAGCATAGTATATAACAGAAAGCATTTATTTAAAATCTAAATGCATTTTTGCTAGACAAGCATTTGGATAGGGTCTGGTTGAGACTGGCTTATGAGAAAACTTACATGTGATTGGGGTAGACTATGTACAGGAGTGACATGATCAATCTTTATTTTATACTATAGTTCTGTATGAGGAGATTTCTTAGATAAACTTAGATGAGATTAGTTAGCTGTCCATTTTATTTCTATGACTTACTACCTCAAAATGATCATGTTACCTCTTTACTTATAACTAGAGGTTGCGGGAGGGGGACAATAAAACTGTTATTGTTCTACCATCAGTGGATTAATTTATTCCTATTTGCAGCACACTCAGGTTAGCTGTTCCTTTCTAAATTCTCTTTTACTGATAAAAACACTTCAATTTTTTCACTGAATATCCACTACTCCTTTGCGTTCTGCAGGTCAAGCTAACAAATCTGGTTAATGAGATTCATAGTAATTGACTCAAGAATGAACGTGTGACCCAACCCACGCCAAGAACAATTAGCCTTATGAATTTTGCATGGCACTCTCAGGAAAAAAAAAACATGCTCAGTTTCTCTGAGGTTAATAAATCACAAAATGCAAGTTTTGATTCATTGTTAGCTGTCTCAGACACTTTGTGGCGGAGAACGTTCTCAGATTAAAACCAATATAGAAGAAAACAGAGAAAAGAGATGGAAGAAATCATTTCTTGAAGATATAATTTTGCACCCTCCTTAGAATCATGTCTGATGTCCATCTAGTTATGGTCATGCATTCCAATATAGGAAAATTTCTTTTTTTAAATAAGCTAGATTGAGTTATATTTCAGTTTCTTGGACATACGAGTGCTGACTCATAAACTTACTTTCCAATAAAGCTCCAGACTGCCTCATGTCTGTCCGTTCAGAACATGATGGGTTTCTCATCTCTATGCTATTAATTTCTTTTTCTTTTTTGGATTTAGTAACACCACTTTGAATTGATCACTTCAGCCCAGATCTACAACTATCGGTAGGAAGTACTGCTTCTACTATACAAAGCTCTCACCAGGCAAAGTCATTTGAGGAACTATTCAACTGCCTAGCAAATCTCATTTCCCTGTTCCAAGCCTCTTTCTTGTCTGAAGTTACAAAATTAGAAGAAATTCACAGCAAGTCAGATCATTAACTGATGAATGTAAAAATAAAGAGGTGGTTTAAGAGCTACTTATGAAATTAAAAGATGCTTACTCCTTGGAAGGAAAGTTATGACCAACTTAGACAGCATATTAAAAAGCAGAGACATTACTTTGTCAACAAAGGTCCGTTTAGTCAAGGCTATGGTTTTTCCAGTGGTCATGAATGGATGTGATAGTTGGACTGTGAAGAAAGCTGAGCATCGAGGAATTGATGCTTTTGAACTGTGGTGTTGGAGAAGACTCTTGAGAGTCCCTAGGACTGCAAGGAGATCCAACCAATCCATCCTAAAGGAAATCAGTCCTAGGTGTTCATTGGAAGGACTGATGTTGAAGCTGAAACTCCAGTATTTTGGCCACCTGACGCGAAGAGCTGACTCATTTGAAAAGGCCCTAATGTTGGGAAAGATTGAGGGCAGGAGGAGCAGTGGATGACAGAGGATGAGATGGTTGGATGGCATCACTGACTCAATGGACATGGGTTTGGGGGGACTCTGGGAGTTGGTGATGGGCAGGGAGGCCTGGCGTGCTGTGGTTCATGGGGTCGCAAAGAGTTGGACATGACTGAGAGACTGAACTGAACTAAGAGACCATCAGGCATAGGAAATGAGGGATAGGACAGAATTTGTAAGGACTTTGGCTTTCTTTGGTACTCTGGTGAATAACAGTACCATTAAGGGAAAGTTTTAGAGAGAGATAATATAATTCTGGATGTATGTCTTTATGTCTCAAGCTGGTCTAATTTGTTCCTCCATGGATTCTAATAATATCATCACTGATTTCCCCATATCTGTTCTTATTCCCTGCTGCCTAAAGGCCAGTGAGAATTTTCAAAATCCAAGTGCTGAAAACATAATCTCTGCTTAAAATACTTTAGAAGCTTTCGACTATCCTCAGGAGAATAAAAAAGAATCATGTTAAAGAACTGTATTCCAGAGAACACTGTTTCAAAGGCATTGCAGAGTTCACCATCTAAGAAATATTTAGTTCAGGTCAGTTCTGTCGCTCAGTCATGTCCGATTCTTTGTGACCCCATGGACTGCAGCACACCAGGCCTCCCTGACCATCACCAACTCCTGGAGTTTACTCAAACTCATTCCACTGAGTCAGTGATGCCATCCAACCATCTCTTCCTCTGTCATTCCCTTCTCAATCTTTCCCAGCAACAGGGTCTTTTCAAATGAGTCAGTTTTTTGTATCAGGTGGCCAAAGTATTGGAGTTTCAGCCAAAGCATTAATCCTTCCAATGAATACTCAGGACGGATTTCGTTTAGGGTGGACTGGCTGGATCTCCTTGAAGCCCAAGGGATGCTCCAGAGTCTTCTTCAACACCACAGTTCAAAAGTGTCAATTCTTCAGCACTCAGCTTTCTTTACAGTCCAACTCTTACATCCATACATGACCACTGGTAAAACCATAACCTTGGCTAGATGGACGTTTGTTGGCAAAGTAAGGTCTGCTTTTTATATGCTGTCTGGTTTGGTCATAACTTTCTTCCAAGGAACAATTGTTTTTTTAATTTCATGGTTACAGTGACCATCTTCAGTGATTTTGGAGTCCCCAGAAGTAGTCTGTCACTGTTTCCCCATCTATTTGCCATGAAGTGATGGGACCAGATGCCATGATCTTAGTGTTCTGAATGTTGAGTTTTAAGCCAACATTTTCACTCTCCTTTTTCACATTCATCAAGAGGGTCTTTAGTTCTTCTTTGCTTTCTTCCATAAGGGTGGTGTCATCTGCATATTTGGAGGTTATTGATACTTCTCCAGGCAATCTTGACTCCAATTTGGGCTTCTTCCAGCCCAGTGTTTCTCATGATGTACTCTGCATATAAGTTAAATAAGCAGGGTGACAACATACAGCCTTGATGTACTCCTCCTATTTGGAACCAGTCTGTTGTTCCATGTCCAGTTCTAACTATTGTTTCTTGACCTGTATACAGATGTCTCAGGAGGCAGGTCAGGTTGTCTGGTATTCCCATCTCTTGAAGAATTTTCCACAGTTTGTTGTGATCCACACAGTCAAAGGCTTTAGCATAGTCAATACAGCAGAAGTAGATGTTTTTTCTGGAAGTCTCTTGCTTTTTTGATGATCCAATGGATCTTGGGAATTTGATCTCTGATTCCTCTGCCTTTTCTAAATCCAGCTTGAACATCTGGAAGTTCATGGTTCACATACTGTTGAAGCCTGGCTTGGAGAATTTTGAGAATTACTTTGCTAGTGTGTGAAATAGTGCAGTTGTGTGGTAGTTAGAGCATTCTTTGGCATTTCCTTTCTTTGGGATTGGAATGAAAACGGACTTTCTCCAGTCCTGTGGCCACTGCTGAGTTTTCCAAATTTTCTGGCATATGGAGTACAGCACTTTCACAGCATCATCTTTCAGGATTTGAAATAGCTCAACTGGAATTCCATCACCTCCCTAGCTTTCTTAGTAGTTATGCTTCTTAAGGCCCTCTTGACTTCACATTCCAGGATGTCTGGCTCTAGGTGAGTGATCACACCATCATGATTATCTGGGCCGTGAAGATCTTTTATGTATAGTTCTTCTGTGTATTCTTGCCACCTCTTCTTAATATCTTCTGCTTGTGTTAGGTCAAAGGCATTGCAGAGTTCACTATCATCTAAGAAATATTTAGTTACATTATGAAAATTATATAAATAGCAACTATCAGCAGACACCAACTCTAGCTGCCCATTAATCTCAGGCGGCCCAACACATCTCCTTCTAGTAAGTCCTTGCACTCTGGCAATTCAGGCTCCTCAGCACATTCATCTGCCTTCACTCCTGGGTTTTTTGATCATGCCCTTCACTCTGTTGAAGCAAGCCAGGTTTCCATATCCTATTGCTCAAGCTATTTTTTATTGTTTTCCCTAGTGTCCCTCACTAGAGCACACCCCACTATTAATATTTTTAAATTTATATTTTATAATTTTTATTGGGGTAGAGGTTATTTTCATTGCTGTGTTAGTTTCAGGTACAGAGCAAAGTGGTTCAATCATACATATCTCTACTCTGTTTTAGATTCTTTTCCCATATAGGCCATTACAGAGTGTTGAGTAGAGTTACCTGTGCTTTACAGTAAGTTTTTATTAGTGACCTATTTTGGCACAGTGGAAAAGAATCTGCCTGCCAAGGCAGACACAAGAGATGTGGGTTCTATCCCTGAGTCAGGAAGATCCCCTGAAATAGGAAATGGCAACCCACTCTAGTTTTCTTGCCTGGAAAATTCCATGGACAGAGGACCTGGTGGGTTAGACTCCATGGGGTTGCAGAGTAGGACATGACTAAGCACACATGCACACACACACACACACACACACTCATTTTGTATATAGTAGTGTGTATCAGAGAAGGCAATGGCACCCACTCCAGAACTCCTACCTGCAGAGTTCCATGGCCGGAGGAGCCTGGTGGGCTACAGTCCACGGGGTCGCTAAGAGTCGGACACGACTGAGCGACTTCCCTTTCACTTTTCACTTTCACGCACTGGAGAAGGAAATGGCAACCCACTCCAGTGTTCTTGCCTGGAGAATCCCAGGGACGGGGGAGCCTGGTGGGCTGCCATCTAAGGGGTCGCACAGAGTCGGACACGACTGAAGCGACGCAGCAGCAGCAGCAGTGTGTATATGTCAATTGCTAACTTCCAGTTTATTCTCTCTATATCCCCCAGTAAATATATTTTTTTCCATATCTGTAACTCTTTCTGTTTTTTTTTTTAACTGATTTGCAGCTCTTTTTAAAAGATTCCATACATAAGCAATATCATAAGATATTTGTGTTTCTCCATTCACACCTGTGGTTTGAGATCTTTATGTGATGATTTGATTACTTAAATTACTTTCTCACTGAACTATGTGCTCCATGAGGGTAGAGATCATTTCAATTTTTGTCCATTATTTTCTATGTCTTGTTAGTGCTTGGCTCATTATATATCCCTCATTTATCGCTTAAAGGATGAGACTTTTTTGAGAGTGTATATAAACACTTTTGTTAAAAACTATTTTCCTTTTACTAGTGGCTGCATGTCTGAGTCCATAAAGAACAAAATATTTCAAAAATATTCTTCTCTGTCCTGTGGCGCTGTCTGTTTCATTTTTATATATCATTGAGATGAAGCCCCTTCTTTTCTCCTTTGATAATAAATGTTTGCATCAAATATTAGTCGGTAGGATTTTGAATCTAGAACATATTGTGTAATAGTTGAGTGTAGTTCCATGGATGGTATTGCTCTCAATTTAGGCAGGATTACTGATACTATTCCTTTGATAGAAGAAGTTAATTTTTCTTACTGCAATTTATTTACTCTGGAAATATCAGAAAACTCACTGTTCAGTGGTTTCTTAATCTCTTGCCATTTAAAATGACAATTTATGTGGTAGAAATGGCAGCACAAGGGAAAGTTATTTATTTCTGCAAGGTTTATGTAATGGACAGAGTGCAGACAGCAGATAAAGCTGGATATTTGTGCCTGGGATAGAGAATATTTTAATTGCAAATTCACCAGTAGAGGAATTCTTGTCACTCCCTTAGAGGAGAATAAATAGATGATCTCCTCTTACTTCTCCATGCATACTTATGAACTTTATCGGAGAATCAGGCTAGACATAACGGCACTCTGTTTAACTATTTCTATGCTTTCTATCCCTGGAATTGTTATAGCTAACTCATTAGCTACAATACATCTGCTTTAAGAAGGTCTTGGTGGAATTTATTAAAATAACATCTTTGCCAGATCAGGATGCCCCGTTTGCTCTACTGGAAAGTGATTTGCAGGCAGAAAATAAGAGGTTTGTGCATGAGATTAAAAATACAAATACAATTTGTCAGTGTTTTTGCTGCCTGAATTTGGAGGTATGGTTTTTAATTTTCTAGATGATAGTGCTTATGATGTTTCAGGCACTATTCCATACACAATTAATTTATTGAATCCCCATAACAAGTTATCAGACATTATCACAACTGAGGAGGAAACAGACCTAGAGAAGATAACTAGCCGGAGGCAACATAGATAGTGAGCACCTGGACCAGAAGGCAGCAACAGAGTCCACGCCCTTCCCCACGGTGGGTGCTGCCTCTAGAGTTTATTATAGGTTTGTTTATTTATTTATTTTGGACTGATCTGTAAAACTAATCAGTTAAAAATTTAAAAACCTTAAAGTGAAGTCCATTTAATGCTCACTTTATACACGTTTATTGACCTGGAAAAATGACCTGAAAGTCCACTGTTTGCTTCCTCGATTTTTCTTCTGCAGGCAAATAGAGAAGCGTGTTCTCCGCAAGGTATTTACAGCCTGATCTGTCTTCCCAGACATAGTTGTTGCAATAAGATGCTGACACTCTTTGCATGAGAGGCTGCATTGTCCCGATTTGACTATGAGTAAACCTGTGCCTAAAGTGGCAGTGACCAAGGAAAGGTCACTAAAGATGATATAACAGCTGCCTGGTCACCTTGAGGTACTTTCTCCTGCAACTCAGTCATCATGCTGCGATGAAGCCTCAACCACACGGAGAGGGACCTGGAGTTGTTCTGGTCATCAGCCTCAGTAGAGATCCCAGCCAGCAGACAGCATCAGGCAGCAGGCACGTATGTGAAGACTAATACAGATGACTCCTGTCTCCAGTTTTTGAGTCTTTCTGCCTAAGACTTCAAACATTGCAAATTAGAGACAAACTACTCCTTGTGTGTGGCCTGTCTGCATTCCTGACCCATGAAGTCTGGAATACAATAAAGCTATTTATTTATGCCATTACTTCTGTGTCACTTTGTTAATCAGCAACAGATAGCTGGAATAATAAGATAGGGCTAATATTTCTGGTCTTTTGTAAGGTATATAATTAATTTTTGAAGCAGTAATGTAATTGGAATCATTCATTATAGTTGTATCCTGAAAGAACTTAAAAATACTCTAGATCAAATGCATCTAATTTTTTACAAAATCAGAGTGGGAATTTAAATTTGAATTTTAGTGATGACTTTTTCACTTTTATTGATGCTCATTACTTTTGTTGTTGTTTAGTCACTAAGTTATGTCTGACTGTTTTGTGACCCTAAGAACTGTAGCCCGCCAGGCTCCTCTGGCCATGAGACTTTCCAGAATACTGGAGTGGGTTCCCATTTCCTTCTCCAGGGGATCTTCCCAACCCAGGGATCAAACCTGCGTCTCTTGGGTCTCTTGCATTGGCAGGTGGATTCTTTACCACTGAGTCACCTGGGAAGCCTGCGGATTACTCAGGCAATTTATATTTTATGTCTTCTCAAATATTTTGTGTCTCATTTTCTTTCTTTTTCAAATTCTTAACTGCTGACATCATGATTCTTTTATTATTGTGATTAATTACAAACTTTTGCAGAAAACACTTCCTTGCATGGCCACATGACTATATTTGAGTGCTGACATATTTACCAAAATTTAATATAAAGAAGTAGCTTCAAGGTCACTAGCACCTAAGATTGAAACTAATTTTATTTATAATATTATCATTGTAAACTGAAACTTTATTAGCGATTTTTTCCCAGCCATAGAAGGTAGTCAATAGCTAATAATTCAGAGGTATGGGAGAGGAATATCAGATAAATTTTTCTGAGTGATTTTTCAATTAAAAAATCTTGACAGCAGTGTGTGTGTGTGTGTGTGTGTGTGTGTTTATGTGTTTTGAGATCTGATCTTCTGGGACAGGGTATCTAAATCTGAGTGTTCATGACTATAAATACTGGAATAATTTAAGTTTACTAGACCTGAGTTTTAGTACAATATTTTTGGTTTTATTTGAATATATTAAGTACCTGATTAAAGAAGCATGAGTATTTTGTCTTGATAGATAAGACATTAATTATCTTTCAAGGACTCTAAATTTTTTCACTGTGTTGACAATTTTATGTGATATAATCATATGCTTTAATATCTTAAACATATAACTCGACCTTTTAAAAATGTGAGATTTAAAAGAAATAATCACAAATATATGTTAAAAACTATAATAATATTTTTTCAGCTCATCATTACAAAATGCCAGATATTATTAGACAAGAGCTAGCAAGATAAAGGAAAGTGGAAGTGAGAGATCTGTGATGTATAACACATAAGAAAAAACCTCCAAGTAGTTCATGTGGTCAAATATGTCCTATAACAAGTGGACATATTAATTAAAAAATGAACATAGATATAAGACAAACAACAATATTTTTAAGAAAAGTAGAAAATAGTCTGGTTTAAGCCCTTCAGGTAGATAAAGCGTACTAAGTACTCACTCTGAGCCAGCGATTGTGACAAACTTCAGGACACAAAGAGACCCTTACCCTCAAAAATATTAAGTTCTGGAGAGAGATATATTTGACATAAATGCATAATGACAGGCAGTGTGCAAGTGTACATACATTAAGCACAACAGTAAGCAAAAGTGTCCATGGAAACAAAGGTTCTCCGACTGGGGATTTCCCTAACAAATCTGGGGAGAGGATGATACCTCATGAAAATTTTGAAGGTGGAGTTACAAAAGGATGAAAGACAAAACATTCCAGAAAGAAGAGGCAGTCTCAAGAAATACAGTCCAGATGAAGAATCACTTATGGAGGAACTGGAAACAATTTAGCATGTCTGGAGCATAAAATGCAAGTCAGGCTGCAGACAGGGATAAAGCTCATGGCATATCAAGCAAGGTCTTGTTTACCAAAATGAGCTGTGTCTTCTAATTTGGTTCAGGGGATAAAGTAACAATGAAGAATTGATGAGAAGGGGAAGTAATAGGGTCAGATAATTCTAGGTGGATGACTGAAGCTTTGTGAAAACTGTGGGGAGGAAGCCTTCCTGTAATCAAAGGCAGAGACTGAGGGTCTAACTAGAGCAAAGGAAGCCAGAAGACAGCATAGATTCAAAACCTATTTTGTAAAGTTATCAGTATTTGATTGAAAACCTAGTGGATGGGGAATGAAAATAAAACAGAAAGAACAAGTCTCTGTTGTAAAACTTACACTGCAAAAATGAAGCACAACTGAACTCACTGAGTGATGAGGCTGGAGCCGTCTCAGACACGGTGTCATGCCCCATGTAGATTAAAAAGCTCAACTGGATTTTAAACAATGCTGCCACCAACTGAGATTGAGAACATATGAAGAGGCTCAACTTTGGAGAACAGTTTTGTTGTGTATAAATCAGCAATTTGAACTTCTGACTGACAATCTTATGGAACAATAGTGTGGGGGGTCACATATGCACCTAAGTTTAAGAAAGAAAGGTTTGGATATTCTGATTTTTGGAATAGTCAAGATGAAAATCTTAGTAAAAATTTGTTGTTGTTTAGTCCCTAAGTCATGTTTGACTCTTTGCAACATGGACTGTAGCCCACTAGGCTCCTCTGTCCATGGGATTTCCCAGGCAAAGATAGTGGAGTGGGTTACCATTTCTTTCTCCAGGGGATCTTCCTAACCCAGGAGTCGAACCCATATCTCCTGCACTGGCAGGTGGATTCTTTTCCGCTGAGCCACCAGGAAGCCCAAACGCAGTGAAAATTGTGTGTGCATGTGTGCATGGTTGCTCAGGGGTCACTCTTTGCGACCCCATGGACTGTAGCTCACCAGGCTTCTCTGTTCTCTAGGGCAGCTCCCAACCTAGGGATTGAACCCAGGATCTCCTGAGTTCAGGGAAGTGATTATACTACAAATAGAAAGTGAATACAAAAAGAAAGAAATAGGCATAAATGGGAATTCTAGAGAATTCTAACAGTTAAAATCATTGGTGTACTTGTAAATGTTTAAAAACAGACTTTCTAGGGGAAAAAAAAGAAAAAACATGTCTATGAGTATATATGTTTACTATAAATTTTACTAATCTATTAAGATTGGATAGGTGAATTATTTAATTTTGTATCATTTGGTACTTCACTCTATAATGAAGATATTAAGATTTGCACTGTATCTCTCAATATAACGATGCATGTGAAAGCATATTGACATTATTTTGACAGATGCATGGCAGGCATGTGAATGCATTAACATAGATTATTATCTGGATTTTCTTTTGTATGATTGTTGGTTTCTCTGTTAGTGTGTCTCCCTTCTTTGCTTACATGACAACTGAGGCAGAGCTTTCTTCTATATAATTATCAAGGAATCTTGTCTATACATGTCTATAGGCACAAACTTAGCTAAAACTACACAAGATAGGATCAGTAATACCACCTATGACAGCATAGCTTAGGGTCTTGCAAATTTAAATATATCCAGAGGTCTTCCTGGTAGCAACTTTGCAAATTATCTCTACTGTGAATTGATATATAAGAAGTATGTTCTTTGAAGATAAGGGCTCTGCTGTATACCCTATTTATAGTCCTAACATTATCTACAATATATTTAAGTGTGAAAAGAAAGTGGAAGTGTTAGTTGCTCAGTTGTGTCTGACACTTTGCAATCCCAGGGACTGTAGTGCCCCAGGCTTCCTTGTCCATGGAATTCTCCAGGCAAAAATACTGGAGTGGCTTGCCATTCACTTCTCCAGGGTATCGTCCCGACCCAAGGATTGAGTTACATTACAGGCATTTTCTTTACCGTCTGAGCCACCAGGGAAATCATTTAAGTGTAGCATTGTCAATTAATGTCTAACTTAGTAAGATGAAGTAGTATTTTATAATTAGTATCTGGAGTAACAATGTGAACATGTTTTGTTCCAAAATTGCACCCTGGAATGTGGCACAGTGCCAGCCTGGCCAGTAAGTAGCCATTGGACTTCCCCAGGCTCTCTGAGTCACTAATTTCCTCATCTTTAACATAGGGAGAATGCATATTTCATCCCACTCTAAAGATTTCATAGGAAGCTGTACATAGAATGTTTATCACAGTTCCTGACTTAAAGTTAGCTTTCAGTAAACATTAATTCTCTCCTGGTCCATCATTCTCCAGAGTTTGAATTCTAAGCATGCATTAATGGCAATGTAATTAATAGCCAGTGCTGCTAACATCTTCAAGTGTTGGTTATAGGAACATCTTATATTCCCAAAAGCCAAAGGATAACAACAACATCTTTAAGGAAAATGTGCTTGAATAACTTGTGACAGCAATCTTAACTACTAGGAAATAAATTATAATAGTAGCAATTTTCTTATGAAATTGGAAACATTTTCATAAAAGAACAGTTCTTTTATCTTTAACTTCATAAATCATGGTATATGATGTGCTCTCAACTTGAAAATAAAGATGTTCTTTGGTAGATGATGAAATTTATAATGTTGTTCCTTGTAGCACTAGAAAGAACACCACTTTAAAGGAGTCTGACTGCATTTTTCAGTGGGACTAACTACTTCTGCCTACATAAAAGAGGACTACAAAAATTGTATCGTGAAATCGCTCTATGATTTGTTTCTCATGGAACTTTTTGATTTCTGGTGATGTCAATAGTGTTTTTTTTGTCTGTACTTTGAATGTTTCTAAATAAATGAATAGTCCTTGTGCTGCTTTTGTTTATGCCATTCTTTCAAGTAACTAGATCCCAGTCAGTGTCATTGTTCCCAGAAGCTCTGTTCTACTGAGAATAAAATGTGCCATTGTCTTCCATAGAAGAAGAAAACTTCTTACTCTTGATGGGTCTTTGATAGATTGCTTGTAATAATGGTCAGGAAAGGGATTTTTAAATGGAGATTTAGGAAAATACATGCAATTTACATATTTTTTGAATTCCATATTTTTTATTGTCTATATCTTGGATAACTTGAAAATACTGCTATTTGCCTGGAAATACGTTTATGAGTGTTTATGACTGAGATTCTTATCCAATTTTTACTTTCCTCTCTATTTTTATATCTACCAGACCTGAATCATGGTCTAAAGCCCTCCTTGCCTACTTCAGCTCCCATCCTTTTATTCTTCACAATTTCTTGCAATAAATTTCTGGTATCTTCATGTCTAGATTGTAGAGGACTGAAACATGTACAAGTGATGTCAGGAGTGGTCCAATAAAATAGACAGTAAAATAGTGTTTGGAGAATGGCAGAGGGGCCCTGTCTTGAGTGGAGTATGGGGTGAAATCATGCCCAATAAAATAGACAGTAAAATTGTGTTTGGGGAATGGCAGAGGGACCCCATCTTGAATGGAATATGAAATCATGCCTAGCATAAGCTGGTTGTCCAACTGCTGAAGATTTTGCTCTGGTGAATTTGAAAAATAATCTGGTAGAGGAAAAATCCTTGCTGGTATGATGGTTCAGGAATTTGAGGGATATGGGGATGAAAACTGTTTCCAAGGACAATGGAGCTGGTTCTTACTGAGCTCCATGGCCACTCTAAATAGATAAAAAATGAAGCAAAACAAAACTAAGCATTGTCCGAAACAGTCAAAACTTAAGCATGAAAGTCAGAAGAACATAGTTGTATATGAATCATACATTTTGATTTATTGCTTATAAAATGGCAAAAGAAAAAAATGCTCATATGTGATCATTAAAATAATAATAAACATTAAAAATACGATATTTAGGAGTTTGCTAGTCTGAGACATTATTTTCACTTCAACTTGCTTTTTTGTGTCAAAGAAAAATGATAATATGATGAAAGGTTCCTAAAGAAAACAATATAATGAGGAAATAAAAGAATAAAAAGGTAATATCACTCTTACATGTGCTTCAGTTCAGTTCAGTTCAGTTCAGTCGCTCAGTTGTGTCTGACTCTTTGTGACCCCATGAATCACAGCACGCCAAGCCTCCCTGTCCATCACCATCTCCGAGAGTTCACTCAAACTGACGTCCATCGAGTCAGTGATGCCATCCAGCCATCTTATCCTGTGTTGTCCCCTCTCCTCCTGCCCCCAATCCCTCCCAGCATCAGAGTCTTTTCCAATGAGTCAACTCTTCGCATGAGGTGGCCAAAGTATTGGAGTTTCAGCTTTAACACCAGTCCTTCCAAAGAAATCCCAGGGCTGATCTCCTTTAGAATGGACTGGTTGGATTTCCTTGCAGCCCAAGGGACTCTCAAGAGTCTTCTCCAACACCACGGTTCAAAAGCATCAATTCTTCAGCACTCAGCTTTCTTCACAGTCCAACTCTCACATCCATACATGACCACTGGAAAAACCAGAGCCTTGACTAGACGGACCTTTGTTGGCAAAGTAATGTCTCTGCTTTTGAATATGCTATCTTAGGTTGGTCGTAACTTTCCTTCTAAGGAGTAAGCGTCTTTTAATTTCATGGCTGCAGTCACCATCTACAGTGATTTCGGAGCCCCCAAAAATAGTCTGACACTGTTTCCACTGTTTCCCCATCTATTCGCATCCAACTCTTTGTGACCCTGATGGACTGTAGCCAATCAGGCTTCTCTGTCCATGGAGATTTTCCAGTCAAGAATATAGGATTTGGTTGCCATGCTCTTCTCCAGGGGATCTTCCCAACCCAGGGATTGAATCCAGGTCTCTTGCATTGGAGGTGGATTCTTTACCATCTGAACCACCAGGGAAGCCCATCACCCTTATATAAAAAGGACAAAATATTTCCTTTGACTCTCTCTAACAAATTACCACATCATTACTCTTACTGTAACAATTAAATGTTTTACCTAACTGGCCTTAACTTCCCACATTTCCTCATTGATAAACTATGGATTGGGTAGCCATTATTCTATTGAAGCTATTCTTTTAAGGATCAAAATAGCTGCTAATATTATTCCCAGAGTGTTCAAAATGTACTACCAAGAGACTCTGTGATATTGGAATATGTGGTCTATGAAGTGGGAAAGGGGACTATGGAATAGAGAATATCACAATATGAAATAAACATTTTAAGACTAATGTACGAGGTTTAAAAACCTAGTAGGTTATTAAATTAGAGGTGACGTATAAGCAAACATTAATATGCTAAACAAAATTTGGTTCTTATTGGCCTTCAGTTTAAACAATCAATACACAGTAAACATGTTTTTAAAATGAGCCATCTCTATGAGCAAGGCATATTTAGTAGTATAATAAACAGCAGAGGCACTGGGTATTACATAACTCCTAAGTTTTCACTGCTTTGGTTAAAAAGTTTCTCATTTTCTTCTCTTGCCATTTTCAACACCCCAGATTAAGTTCAATAATTCCTTTATAAATTTGTGAGACATAATTTACCTTCCTATCCAGCCTTTTAGCTTACAGATTTTTCCTCATCTTATACATTTCAACCATGCTCACTTTCTAAATCTGATTATTTTAGTCCTCCTCTCAAAAATGTTCAGTGTTTTCTCTTTCACCTTGGGGGTAAAAATATCCAAATTCCATGATAAAGGATTCAAGGGTTTTATAATTCATTTTCAACCTGCATTTTCATCTTGACCTCAAGTCATATTTCTCAATACTTTGCATGCTGAGCTTGCTGTTTCTCCCCAAATTCTCATTAATTCTTTCTTACCTGGGGTTAATCTATTCCATCTATCTAAACTCACCTTTTTCTCTGATTGTTGAGTGATATGTCACTTATCCTTCAATAACAGCTGGAATGTAGGTCCTTAGTGAAGATTAGAATGAATGCTGCCACATAGCTGCCAAGTATACGTAACTGCATGTTAGTAACATAAGCTCTGGTGAATGTTCTCAGTACCCTCAGGAGATGGTTCAGTACCTAACATAAAATATGCCATGAAAAATATGTATTAATATTATGTTTAATGAACAGATGGAGTCTTTGTTTCATCATACCATCTGTGGCTTAACTTTTGAGCATAGGATTAATACATGCATAGCTCTGGTTTTGTAAAATTCAAGCTGAAGATTAGGTTAAGGGAATGGTTAGACCTACCAGAGAAATCAGGCTTCCCAGGTGGCACTAGTGTTAAAGAACTTGCTTGCCAATGCAAGAAATGTAAGAGACTTAGGGTCAACCCCTTCCCTTAAACATGGGTCAGGAAGATCCCCTCGAGCAGGAAATGGCAATCCACTCCAGTATTCTTGCCTGGAGAATCCCATGGACAGAGGAAGCTGGTGGGCTACAGTCCATAGGGTTGCAAAGAGTCAGACATGAGTGAAATGACTTAGCATGCACGCACCAGAGAACTTTGATCATTCTGTTCGTTAGGCTAACTGTGGTCTCTAGGACTGGTTCTGGTGATACACAAGCAAAGCAGGGTCACATTAGCTTCTGGAGGGATTTTGAACAATTACGCCTTTCTATTTGTACAAAGAATTTGATTCAAACATGCCATGAATTGCCTACATAAATATTAATAAAGAAGTTGGGATTGATAAAATCAGTGAAAGAAAAATCAAAATGAAGTTGGTATTGCTAAGAAAGCTCTCTAAAATGTAGCCAAGAGGCCACTGAGGAAGTACAACTTATGCATGTCTTGATCTGGATGAATCTGAACTTTTGGCCACTTATTATCCTAACGAAGACATCCAGAATATCTGCTAGAAACTCAAGATACTTATCAGACCCTTATCGTAAAATACCTTGTGGCAGTCTATCTTCTGTTGGATTCCTATGCTAAAATAACTTGTGATTCCTTAAGAAAAAAATATTTTCTCACTCAGCTCACAGTCAATCACAGTTCTCACCAGGCAACTTTTAATAACATCATAGCTTTTTGTCTTTATAAGCCCCTGATTCTTTCTCTTCCTCAAAACACTCTTTAGGTTTTACCAGAATCTGTGTCTCCAGAACTACAATTCCTTTTTTTTTTTTTTTTCTTTTTGAAGTATAGTTGAATGACAATATTGTGTTAGTTTCAGGTGTCCAGCAAAGTGACTCAATTACATGTATACATATATACGTGTAATTAATATATATATAATATAAATTAATATATAATATATATTTTCAAATTCTTTTCAGTATAGTTCATCACAAGATATGGGACATAGTTTCCTATGCTATACAGTAAGTTTTTGTTGTTTATTTTATGTATAAGTGAAGTCACTCAGTCGTGTCCAACTTTTTGCAACCCCACGGACTGTAGCCTACCAGGCTCTTCGGTCCATGGGATTTTCCAGGCAAGAATACTGGAGTGGGTTGCCTATTCCTTCTCCAGGAGATCTTCCTGACCCAGGGATTGAACCCGCATTGTAGGCAGATGCTTTACCATCTGAGCCACCAGGGAAGTCCTTATTTTATGTATAGCAGTATATTAATTTCATACTCCTAGTATAGTGCTCCCCACTTTTCCCCTTTGGTTATCATAAGTTTGTTTTCTATATCTACAAATCTTTTTTGTTTCATAAGTGAATTAGTTTGTATTGCAGTGAAATGAAGTGAAGTCATTTTTGTTCGACTCTTTGCGATCCCATTTAGCCCACCCGGCTCCTCTGTCTATGGGATTTTCCAGGCAAGAGTACTGGAGTGGGGCGCCATATCCTTCTCCAGGAGATCTTTTTCTTTGTATTACTATTATTTTTTAGATTCAACATATAAATGATATCATGTAATATTGTCTTTCTCTGTATAACTTACTCCACTTAGTATGATAATTTCTGAACTGCAGTTCATAGGACTGCAAATAAATCTTTGTTTTTCCTTTTCTAATTTTCAAAATCTTGCATTAGTTTTTTTGGTGACAAAACAGATACCATGCTTTCCGTAAACCCATTAAAGGGATCATCTGGAGAAGCATGGTGTCAATAAATACATGGAGTGGGATCCAGAAATAATAATTTTAATCAGGAGTGAGGGTTGAAAAGAATGGCTTGGTATCAGCAAACGTGGCTGTTCTTTCCTTAAAATCAGAGAAGATTAGTCAGGAAAAAAGAAAAAAAAAAAAACAGCTTTAACTACATCGTTCCTGTACTTCTCAGGGCTTCCTGGGCTCTGATCCTCTGTTGGAATTTCTTAAGGGAGTCATGACAAATTCTGATAACTCACACAGAATAAACTAAGATAACATCCCATATATTTGGAATAGGAGCTTCCTTCCTTTCTCTCTACCAGACAAATTAACCATTTTGAAAATTTTAAATGCTTAGCATCATTTTCTGAATGATTTTTATTTAGTCTTTGTAAAAACACACAATCAAATTTTTCTTAAATATAAGAAAAAAAGACAAATGAGGTGACTCATGTAATTTTAGAGCAGAGAGTTACTTTAGAAAAGATAACTTTAACCCTCATTTTACAGATCTGAAAATAGTGCTAGCTAGGAAAAAAAAAAAGTTATCTCTACATACTAACAGCTAGTGTTAGAGATGGGTCATAGGGTCATGCACCCATGTCTCTTGTTCCTTTTCTATACCATAACTACATCAACTATTAACTACAATCTAACACAGGCTTGGCAAGTTATGGCCCATCTGCCAGATGGGGCTTGCTGCTTGTTTTGATAGGGTTCATTGGAACACAGCTATGCTCATTTGCACACGAGCTGTGCTCATCACCTGTGGGTGCTTTCATGTGATGAGAGCAGAGTTAAGCAGCTCCAGCAGAGACCATGCGATCCTCAAAACCTAAAATATCGGCAATTCTTCTCTGGCTCTCTGAGAAGACGTTTGCCAACCTCTAATCCAAACGACCTGTCTTCTTGTAATAGCCATGCACACTTGCCTCATTCCTTCCCCACTTTATTTTTTATTTATTTTATCTTATTATTTATTATTTTACTTTACAATACTGTATTGGTTTTGCCATACACTGACATGAATCTGCCACGGGTGTATATGAGTTCCCAATCCTGAACCCCCATCCCACCTCCACCCCATATCATCTCTCTGGATCATCCCCGTGCACCAGCCCCAAGCATCCTGTATCCTGTATTGAACATAGATGGGTGATTCATTCTTACATGATAATATACATGTTTCAGTGCCATTCTCCTAAATCATCCCACTGTCTCCCCTTTCCTCAGAGTCCAAAAATCCATTCTATACATCTGTGTCTCTTTTGCTGTCTCACATACAGGGTTATCATTACCATCTTTTTAAATTCCATATATATGTGTTAGTATACTGTATTGGTGTTTTTCTTTCTGGCTTACTTCACTCTGTATAATCGGCTCCAGTTTCATCCACCTCACTAGAACTGATTCAGATGTATTCTTTTTAATGGCTGAGTAATACTCCATTGTGTATACGTACCACAGCTTTCTTATCCATTCATCTGCGGATAGACATCTAGGTTGCTTCCATGTCCTGGCTATTATAAACAGTGCTGCAATGAACATTGGGGTACACGTGTCTCTTTCAATTCTGGTTTCCTCGGTGTGTATACCCAGCAGTGGGATTGCTGGGTCGTATGGCAGTTCTATTTCCAGTGAAATTGCCCATGCTCTGGCCTCATCCATACTCCTATGGAGCAAACCTATAAGAAGTCAGAGAGAGACCTTTTGTTATTTATTTTTTCATCCACAAAATCAACTTTCCTTGAGGAGACTGTACTTGATGCTTTAGAAGCCATTATGGAAATGTAATATACATTCTAAGCTGGGCATTGGGTAAACATCATAGGCATCGTTGCTACTGGCCCTACTATAGATAAAAGTGACAAGAATAACTGATAGTTTGGCCTGCTCAGTCACTTCAGTCGTGTCCGATTCAATCCCATGGACTGTAGCCCACTGGGTTCCTCTGTCCATGGGATTCTCCAGGTGAGAATACTGGAGTGGGTTGCCATTTCCTTCTCCAGGGGATCTTCCTGGCCCAGGGACTGAACCTGCCTCTTTTACATATCCTGCATTGGCAGGCAGGTTCTTTACCACTAATACCACCTGGGAGGCTGATAGCCTGGAGTCTGCTACAAAGACTGGCTTCAAATGTTTTGTGAAGGGTCTGCAAAGTAAGGCATACGTCTTTAAATTAGATAATTTTGTATTTATTTCTTTTCAGATTTCTTTTTTGAAAACAGTTTACAACCACAATTCTCATCTTTGTGATGAAAATTTTGCCTGAGAGTCCTCTCTGCAAGATATCGTCACTATCTGAGTTGGTGACAATGCACTCTTTGGTAAGAAATCAAAACAGAACTTTCACTGGTAAAAGAAAAAAGACACCTCAGAAATAATACTTGAATAGCTCTCTGAAAGAGCAGAGTTAATCCATAGTTAACTGGTTATCTTTCATCTGGAGAAAAACGAGGGAGTAAAAAGGAACTAAAGAACCTGTTGATGAAGGCAAACGAGGAAAGTGAAAAAGCTGGCTTAGAAATCATCATTCAAAAAGCTAAGGTCATGTCATCCAGTCCCATCACTTTATGGCAAATAGATGGGGCAAAAATGAAAACTGTGACAAGACTTTATTTTCTTGGGTTCCAAAATCACTGCAGACAGTGACGATAGCCATGGAAGTAAAAGACACTCCTTGGAAGAAAAGCTATGACAAACCTAGACAGCATATTAAAAAGCAGAGACATCAATTTGGGACAGAGGTCTATAACTGTATACTTAAAGTTATGGCTTTTCCAGTAGTCATGTAGAGATGTGAGAGTTGAACCATAAAGAAAGCTGAGTGCTGAAGAATTGATGCTTTTGAACTACGGTGCTGGAGAAGACTCTTGAGAGTCTCTTGGACTGCAAGGATATCAAACCAGTCAATCCTAAAGGAAATCAACCCTGAATATTCATTTGGAGCACTGATGCCGAAACTGTGATACTTTGGCTGCTTGGTGCAAAGAGCCAATTCATTGGAAAAGACCCTGTTACTGGGAAAGATTAAGGGCAGGAGGAGAAGGGGGTGACAGAGGATGAGATGGTTGGATGGTATCACTGGCTCAATGGACATGAGTTTGAGCAAGCTCCAGGAGGTGGTAAAGGACAGGGAAGCCTGGCATGCTGCAGTCCATGGGGTCACAAAGGGTCAGACATGACTCTTTGCAACTGAACAACAGCAAAAATGAATCATGACAATTGGATTGAAAGAAATGTGGCAATAAAGATGGTAAGTTAGCTTCTCAGGTTGCAGAGATAAAGATGAGGATGGCAAGGCAAGGAAAAACAGCATGGAAAAGACTAGTCAGAATTATGTGAGAAGAGGGACTGAGAGAGACTGTGTTCATTTGAACCTCAAGCCCAAATGGCAGTAGACACAGAGAAAAATGCAAATTCAGCTGGAGAACTGCAGGAGTGGGAAAGGCACACGTGCTGCTCTGTGGGGTCAGCTGTGATGGAGGATGTGCTGGCAATCCCTTGATGGACTCTCTTTGAAGTTACTGAGATTAAGGAATAGAAGAAGAATGGCATCAAGGTTATGCGAAGCGACAAGAAAATTATTCCTGAGAACATCAACCTTGACCCTGGTTGTGGCAGACTCACAGGTGCTTCCTGTTAATATTTTCTGACAAGTGCTTCAGCAGAGTAGGACTAAGAAGACCATTCACAAGAAGTGCTGTGAAATATGGCCAAGATGTGCCATGAAATTCTTTCATCTATCCAAAGACCCGTGATGGTAATAAATTGATATCTATATCCTCATTCCTGGAGCTGGGAATCTAGACATATTCTACCAATGAGTGGCACCTGTATGT
Organism: Redunca redunca; assembly: GCA_006410935.1. Classification (NCBI taxonomy): domain Eukaryota; kingdom Metazoa; phylum Chordata; class Mammalia; order Artiodactyla; family Bovidae; genus Redunca; species Redunca redunca. The sequence goes on from SJYQ01004223.1 coordinate 33,618, forward strand.
ATCACTCGTACGCAGATCATAGAAAGACTTGATCAGAAAAAGATCATGTAAAACATGCTCAGTGATTCTGATTGACCAGCCAGGTCTAAGAATCATTGAACGTAAGAGTTTAGACCAATGAAAGAGTCCATGTTTTAGAGTCTTCAAATAATCTATAACTTACCAAGAAACTGGGTTTTATATCTCATAATAGGATAAAATTAAAACTCTTTGAATTCATTTGGAAGAAAGCTCTTATTTAGACCCATGTCTAATACTCATGAAGTCGGGGTTGGGTCACAGCATAAATCTGCATTAAGCTTCCCCTTTCCTATTGACATACTGGACCCTGGGACATCTCAGCTGGCTTCATCTTACCTGAGAGCATTAAAAAAACAAGCAAAAACTAAACTAAACACCAGAGATGTCTTCCTAATCCCTCCTCATTCCTTCCCTAGTATGAATGAATAGAAGTTCCTATCCCTGTTTTCATCCTCCTTATACAAGCTCACAAATAGGTGATAAAATTATTATCCCTTGGTTTAGTTTTCTGCTTAGTCTCAATATTAACACAATTACTATAACCTAAAAATTAGCTTCCCTGATGATTCAGAAGGCAAAGAATCTGCCTGCAATGTGGGAGACCTGAGTTTGATCCCTGGGTTGGGAAAATCCCCTGGAGGAGGGAATAGCCCCTCACTCTGGTATTCTTGTAGCTTCCCTGTGGCTAAAATGGTTAAAAAAATAAAACGAAACCCTGCCTGTAATGCTGAAGAATGACTACCCACTCCAGTATTCTTGCTTGGAGAATTCCATGGACAGAGCAGCCTGGCTGGCTCAGTCCATGGGGTTGCAAAGAGTCGGATATGACTGCGCGACTAACACTTCTACTTTCAAAAATTAGATAGATTCGTTTGTTCTACTTGTAGCCACATTTGAGTAACTTGGCAGTCTATCTAAAACTTTGGAACAAAGAAATTAAATGTAAAATAAAATGATAGGGCACAAATAAGAAACAGAATAATGGGAATTAAAATTTTTTAACCATCTGAAATAGGACTGCACATTAGTTTTAAACGATAACTCTTACATTGCCAGTGGAAAATGAATCATATCTAATTAAGAAATATGCACTGTAAAACATATGATCTTCCAGGTTTTAATGAAAGTATTATTATAGAATTTAGTTTTTAACACCCTGCCTTTTATTTAAACTCCGAAATGCTTTCCTATTGAATAACATTCACTTGTAAGCCCTACTCGGGTTTATCTGCTGTTTTAACATGTGATGCAGTGAAGCTCAGATTCCATAAGGTGGCATCAGTCTACCAGAGTGAGCAGAGACACCACTGATCATAGTTCAAGTACCCTTGGACTGTCAGCTTTCATTTTTCTTAAAGTTGTTTTATGCAAGGAAGAAATTCAAAGACATCTTAAAAATTTCCTTCAGATCTATTAGCCATTGACTTAAACAAAGAAAATCTCAAATGAATCCAAATTTGGGTTCTTCTTAAGAGTTTAAATTTCAAGCGTGCAACTGAAGGGTATCTGAATCTCTGGTCTACTGTGGCCTACAGATTTGGGCTTGAAACTTCGCAGGGATTTCTTCCTGTGTTTTAGGGATTTCTTACATTTCAACTTTGGGGTTATAGTCAAAGTACAGTCAAAAGTACCATGCAGATGTTAATTTTGTTAGCTTTCTTATGCAGTGAGAAAAGATGGGAAATGAAAAAACAGGTAAAATATTTAGTATTTGATTTTTCAGTCTTTTTACAGATTGAATTAAATCTTCTTTAAAAATATAAATAACAAAAATGATTGTGTTCCTTGAATTGTTTCTGTAGGAATATAAAGATTATCAAAAATACATGACTAAAATAACTAAATAAAAGGTGATTGACCTGCATAAACTTCATGTGTGACAGAGGACAGGTTAAACTAGTTTATTCTTAATAAGTGAAGGAGAGAACGTAAAAATGCTNACAATTAAATATATATATAAAAAGAAAACTTTTTTAGTTCTCAATTCTTAGTTCCAGTTATCTCAGCAGAGATTCTTGTAATGAGAAATAATGACCCAATATCACAATAAAGGCAAGCCTTAAGCAGTTTTCTTAGCTCTGCTTTTTTACTGGCTTGGTGACATAATATAAGACATTTAATCTCCCTATATGTACATTGGGAATTTACTCCTCATCCTTATTTTATAGCAATGTTAGGAGGATTAATTGGATAATGAATCTAAAGGCTCTAGGCTCAGTAAAGAAAGACACAAATGCAATGTATTATTTGCCAGTGAAAGAAGACAATGAGAAAACACTTTCCCTCTTAATCAAAATTATTCTTACCAGGAGAGTGAATGCTAGCAAGTAAATTAAGACTATTTTTGACAGGGTTTCTAGTCTCACATATCCTAGGGCAACAAGCAAAGAGAGAAAACATGGCTCTCAATTTAAATATATTTCTTCCATTAAGAAAACAGGACCACTTCAAAGGCACAATGGAAAAGATTTCATAAAGTCATTAAAGCACAAACCTTGAGAAAGTTGGACCAGACCTAAATGAAAGACACATGTTCAATAAATTAAAAAAATATATAATTCAGATGATGTGGTCTTGCATTCTTTTCCAGCTGCTTAGAACTGCTTCCAACTGTTATGGCCTTAGAACAAAGGCCATAACACAGTTAATGATTTAAAAAATAATGTAATGGAAAACTATTCTAAATGGTGAAAGTGAAAAAGTGAAACTTGCTCAGTCATGTGAAAGTGAAAGTCACTCTTTGTGACCCCATGGAGTCCATGGGGATTCTCCAGGCAAGCGTACTGGAGTGAGTGGACCTTCCCAAACCAGGGATCGAACCCAGGTCCCCCACATTGCAGGCTGATTCTTTACCAGATGAGCCACCAGGGAATCCCTAACCTATATGATAGTGGGTACAAAATATTATTCCCAGAATTCATAATAAATGTGAATACTTGTGAGTGTCCGTAAGGATGTAGACATCAAGCAATTGATATAGAATTGGACTGGAAAAAAGATTACCTGAGGCTGCTCTTTTTGATGCTGTCTCCTTAGGAATTTTTGCCCTCAAAGTTAATTTTTGCAGTGAGAGATCTGCATTATATCTAAGTTTTTGTGTTTTATTTTTGCTGAAAGATAAAACGTATATAATTTCCTTCTGAGTTTGAATTGTAACAATGGCTATTTCCTGATGAATAGAAAATGAAAATAGCTAACAGCTGTCCAGGTGTGGAATTTCCTGGTGTGCCAGGTTTCACCAAACTGAGGACAATGAGGCTTGAGTTCACCATTACATTTAAGCTTGGGTTGGATTGTGTCTTAACTCTCTTCAGGTATGAAAACAGATTTGAGGCAGGATTTCTGAATTTTTTAATGCCATTTCTTATTACAGTAGTATTTGTTCAACAGTCAAATCTAATTTCAACCTTTTCAGAAATTTATCAGTGCAAAAGAGAAAGTTTTTTAATTAATGTCATGAAATCACATTTATTTTGTAGGACTTGAGGTAATAATTTTCTTATTTTTTCTCAAGTTTATTGTGTCAAACTGCTTGTAGCATTAATGGGGAAAAAAGTAATTGTAAATGCTAATTTTAGATCAAATGCTATTTTTATGTCTTTATTGATCTCACCACAAAATTATCTATTCTTCATATGTAAACTCCTAGCCTCAATAAGGTTGAAAACCTGTATTTCTTTCAAGATTGAATTTTGTTACTTTGAACACTCAGCACAAGGTGGCAGCCGAGAGAAGTTTTTAAAAAGTGATTTTGCAGCTCAATTTATGGGGTTAAGAGTGACCATTCAGGGTCATCTGAAGAGTTACCACACATCTGTGATGTCAGTGGACAAACCAGTACATAATAGTTGGTGTACACTTCAATTAAAAGTCTTAATTATCCATACGAAGAAGGCAGCAGGCTATGGCACCAAATGCTCTGGAACTGAGCAAGATACCTTAGATGGACATTCTGTTCCAGTAACGCAAGGCCTGCCAATCGCATTAACTCTTTGTGTCAAGACATTTTCATTTATTCGTGCCAACCTCTCAGTAGTTTTATATACGGTAATGAAAAATAGCTATCTGATGCGTTTCAGCTCCAGCATCCTCCAGGAATCCACAGGAATAAGCAGTTTTGAAAGGAGCTTTCAGTTTAAAGCAATTCAATTCAATTTACCTCTTTTAAACTCCACTCTCCGAGATCAATCAGATAAGGGCATTGTGCAGGATGCACTGGGGGAAACACAGAAAAACAAAACACACATCTTTGGCCTCAAAGGAACAAGAAACAAAAACACAGGACACAAGGGAGGGAAATCTTTAGGAACTTCCTTAATAAAACTGAAAATGTACACATATGGCAAACACATAGAAATATCCAAATCTGTTTCACTAACTAAAAGTCTCCTTTATCATTTATACATTTTATATTTAAGCCTGAAACAGTATCTCATTAGTTTGGTAATAGGGTATTAAAAAGATCCATACAATTGACATGCTGAGTACCAGGTTTATCAGGGATCTATTATTCACTGAAAACATAAAAGCGTATGTTTCTTATTTTTAGAGAGAAGTTTCTTCAGTAGTAAAACTAGCATTATTTATGTTAGTTATTTAAAGAAAATTAATCGCTGTTATATTTATTAGTCCTAGCAAAATGATTGCAGATGGTAGGTTTTCCATATATATTAGTTCCTTTATTGATAACTTGGAGAAGGAAACGGCAACCCACTCCAGTGTTCTTGCTTGGAGAATCCCAGGGACGGGGGAGCCTGGTGGGCTGCCATCTAAGGGGTCGCACAGAGTCAGACACAACTGAAGCAACTTAGCAGCAGCACCAGCAAAATGATTGCACATGGTAGGTTTTCAATATATATTAGTTCCTTTATTGATAACTTGGAGAAGGAAACAGCAACCCACTCCAGTGTTCTTGCCTGTAGAATCCCATGGACAGAGGAGCCTGGCAGGCTACAGTCCACAGGGTCACAAGAGTTGGACACGACTTGGCGACTAACACACTTTACTGATAACTAGTATAGGTGACTATTGCTATGGTCGCAGCACATAGTCTCAGTAAATGTCTATGGTCTCTATTATACTGTTAGAAAACTGGGACTGAAGGGTTTTATTTGATTTTTCTCATGCCGTATAATTTACCAGGACAAGGACAGAGTTGCAATCCAAGCTTACTCACCTCCAGCGTCTACAGTTCTAACTAGAATGCGAAGATGAGTTAGTTGATTGTCTGCACAGAGACATTATGTTTCACCATTTCTTTCATCTGAACTAAACTATTCTTGACTCTAGTCAAGCAAGCCCTTTAACTTTAATATAAGAGAGCTCCTGAAACTAAGCTGTGTTTATTTATTTGGCTATGTCTGCTCTTAGTGTGGCATGTGTGTCTTAGTTGTGGGACAAGGGAGCAAACCCACGTCTCCTGCTTTGTAAGGCAGATGCTTAACCACTGGACCGCCAGGGATGTCCACATGATTTCTGCCTCACAATTTTTGCTTGGAAAGTAAATTGATCCAGAACTAAGCCTTAAACTCTGTTCCTGAAAATATCAGTGGACAATGGTTTATTTGAAAACAAAGATCATGCCTTTCTTTCTCTTTATAGGACTTCCTTGTAGCTCCAAGTGCCCTACATATAAGGGTGCCAGCTCAATGTTCATTTGCATATTTATGTATCTTGGAGGGACTTCGTAATGTGGATCAATGACTGAGTAACTAGCAAAGAGCTCTATAAGTTGTGTTTCTGGCTTTAAGGCAGTTTCTGTACTAATTTAATGTCATTACATTTTTTCAAGTAATAATTTAAAAATATACTTTTGAAGTTCTAATTTGTAAATTAAATACAGGGTAGAAACAAATAACAAATTGTTATATCACATTAGCAACTAAAAACTTCTCTGATTCTAGAACAACTGCAATAAATGTATGTTTAACATTTGCCCAATGTCTGCTGTGTTTAATCAATTTCTTTCTATGCATAATCATTTTATCCTTTTGTCATCTCTTTCCTTTCTCAGTCATACTTCATTAAAATGGACCCCCAAGTAGTATTATTTTGAAATCAATTTTCGTACAATGCAGACTTTCCTAGCTGTGGTCCAGTGAGGTTATCTTTTGAAATTCTCAAGTTGGGGCAGTTTTGCCACAGAGAAGACATCTGGCGATGTCTGAAGACACTTTTATTGTCATTGGAGGGGAGGGAATTGCTCCTGGAATCCAGTAAATAGAGGATTTAGAATGCAGCTAAAGAGTCTTCGATGAACCAAAGAATGTCAGCAGTGCTGATGCTGAGATACCCTACTATTTGCAGCACTTGTCCTCAAAGGTGGGTGTACATACAAATGTATTAGCATGTTCTTTTTTTTTCTGAAGATAATTTATGACTTTCAACATCTTATTAATATAAGATTAAAAAAAACTACAGTGAAAATAGTTATACATGAATTTACTACCCAATTTACATTCTGTCTAGTTTTTAAAGTGGCATTTATTGAATACTTTTGCTTAGCGCCAAATGAGTTACAATTTTTGCGTTAAAGATTTTAATCGAGATATAACTGATGTGCAGTTTCAGGTGTGCAGTAAAGTGATGCATATTCAAATTCTTTTTCAGATTCTTTTCCACTATAGGTCATTACAAGATACTATATATAATTCCAAAGTCTATTATTATTATTTTTTAAAGTGTAGTGTGTTGTATGCAGTAATAGCTATGAGTCAATCAAGGACCAAACAGGAGGTGACACCTTAACACTTGAACAAAGTGCTAAGGAGTGGTCTCTGCAGGCGGAGAAAAAAAGCCCATAGTAAAAAGCCATATTGTTTAACAATATGAATAATTCATTTGAAACTGAACATTTTCTGGGGATTTTTTTCATGGGTATAATTAATAGATATTTAAAATCAGGGCCTTCCTGGCACCTGGTACCCTGCTTTCCTTTCCTTCAACTACATGGATCCTGTGCTCCTTTTCCCATGCCCATTGGTAGTTCTTATACTGCCTGACTTCTGTATATCTTTTTCTTTGAAAACTATCTCGTTTTTCTCTTTTTTTGTCATCTTAGAAAGACTTCCCATTCTTTTCTCAATTTTCCCCCCTCATAGCTCCATTTATAATGTTGGTTTGAAATAACCTAACTCCAGAGGTGGATGTAGGAAAATTCCAAAAGTTCTTTAAAGTCCAGTTACTCTCTTCTCTCATTTCAATAAATCAAGAAAATCTCAGAATCTTTCTTTGACTGTTCTTCTAACTCTATATGACATAAGACAGGCTAAGGGCAAGAAATTCAAGTCTGTTGACTTTAGTATCTAGCAAATACTCTCATGGAACATGCATATTTTTTTTCTATTTTTACTGATGTATTTAGGATTGATTTTTTCTATTACTAGAGTTCAAACATTTTATGATTTTAAGTTTGGGCTTTTAGGTGAAAGGCAAGAAGAGTAGGCTTTTGGTCTCTGGTTGTTCTGCTCAATTTGGCTTTTTTTTTTTTGCAGAAAAAGTAGTCCTCTTTAAAGTCCATCCTCATTCCATGGAGTTTAAGAGTTAAACTGGGAGAAGTCCCAGGCAGTGACACAAGCCAGACTTGCCTTTCATTATCCCTTTAAGTATTATTGACAGCAATAAGGTTAAAAATAGACTCCTCCAAATCCAGAAAACCTTTTCAAAAGTTAGAAGATTTACAAAAGTTATTATTGAATAAATATCAGTGCAGGATGCAACAAATTTTTAGGCAATCCTATAAAGAAATTGTAAAGATAGAAAGAAATATCACTTCTTATATCTTCAAGCACATATATCCCATTATATACATATTCTCATAATAAATAATTGCTAATCTTCTAGTAAGGGACTTGACATCACCATTTGCCATACATAGTCCATCCTAAGATCACTTGTCAACTGGAACATCCACTTATGTTTGCTAAATGCCTTTGACCAAAAAAAAAAACCACTTACACTTTTATGATCAGAAGTAGGTTTGCCACTTGGAGTAAGGACTAGCTGAAATTGGGACCCCATCATACCAGGAAAGAGGGAGATGGACATGTTCTCTTCCTTGATTGATTACACTTCAAAGAGATGATTTCATATCCTCAGGAAACATTTCTAGGTTGTAAAACTGTCAAGAGGCTTATTTCACCTTTAAACACATTTATATTCATTTCAAAAGGAGGAGAAAAAGGATTCACAATTACAAGTTTTCTAAAGTAAATGCTGTTAAAAAGTGTATGTGTGTGTGGGTTCTCTCCCTTTTTCAGGGGTTATTAACTTTTTTCCTATTTAATTTATATTTACCTTTACAGCTTACAGCTCATCTGTGATTAAAAATGTGTTGCATCCTAGCATGGATGGGAGGGGAGTTTGGGGGAGAATGGATACAGGTATATGTACGGCTGAATCCTTTTGCTATTCACCTGAAACTATCACAACATTGTTAACTGGTTATAGTCCAATACAAAATAAAACGTTAAAAAAATAAATAAAAATATGCACCACCCTTTTTAAGGGTTATTATTAGCTGATTGAAATGTTGTTCTAATACATACACATTCATATTTATAATTATCAGTGATATGCCTGCTCATAAAGATTTCTATCAGTTTCACTATTTTTCTTAACTTCATATACTCTGAGGGATCATTACAAAATCATCTGGGGAAAAAACTTACCTTAAACTCACATAGAAAAATACACATTTCTGAAACTGAAAAATTAAAGAAGGTGCATTCAAAATAGATTTAAAAGAAAGTTAGACCTTTTCCCTACCCATAAATTGCTTTAAAATGTATATCTTGTTTGTTTATTAAATGCTTTTCTAAGAAAGTAGCTTTTACGGTCTTGCTACTCCAAGTGTTGTCTTTAGAGGGAGAGCATTGCTACTGTCTGTAGCACTGATGTCAGAAACGAGGATCTCAGTATCTACACCTAGTCTATCGAATCTGAATGTAAGTTTTCATGGGCCTCCCATTCAAATTTAAAAGTGTAAATTAAAAAAAAATACAAAATCATGTCTGTCTCATACATATCAAATCCTATGTACAAATGAAAATCTGCTTACTGTTCTCCAGTACTGAAAGTCTCTAAATATCATTATTTACTCTTTCAACATCTAGGTGCTGTTTATTTCTTGTAACCTACATTATCCCTTTCATGGATCACAGCCTTTTGGTGGCCAGTGGGCTTGTATAACTCAATGAAACTATGAGCCATGCCCTGCAGGGCCACCCAAGAAAGATGAGTCCTAATGAAGTGTTCTGACAAAACATTGGAGAAGGAAATAGAAAACTACTCCAGTATTCTTACCTGAAAAATTCCATGGACAGTACGAAAAGGTAAAAAGTTATGGCCCTGGAAAGTGAGCCCCCCACTCAGAAAGTGTCCAATATGCTTCTGGGGAAGAGTGGAGGGCAATTACTAACAGCTCCAGAAAGAATGAAGCAGTTGGGCCAAAGTGGAAATGATAATCAGTTGTAGATGGTTCTAGTGGTGAAAGTAAAGTTTGATGCTGTAAAGAATAATATTTCAATGCAGCAGACCTAGGTTTGATCCCTGGGTCGGGAAGATCCCCTGGAGAAGGGAATGGCAACCCACTCCAGTATTCTCGCCTGGAGAATTCCATGCACAGAGGAGCCTTGTGGGCTATAGTCCATGGGGTCACAAAGAGTTGAACATGACTGAGCTACTAACACTTTCAATTTCAANTTGGGCCAAAGTGGAAATGATAATCAGTTGTAGATGGTTCTAGTGGTGAAAGTAAAGTTTGATACTGTAAAGAATAATATTTCATAGGAATCTGAAATGTTAGAATCAAAGTAAACCAGATATGGTCAAGGAGGAGATGGCAAGAGTGAATATCAACATCTTAGGAATCGGTAAACTAAAATGGACAGGAATGGGCAAATGTAATTCAGATGACCATTATATCTACTAGTGCAGCAAGAATCTCTTAAAAGAAAAAATGGAATAGCCCTCGTAGTCAACAAAAGAGTCCAAAATGCAGTACTTGGGTGCAACCGCCACATTCCAGAAAAACTTCTGCTTCATTAACTACACTAAAGCATGACTGTATGGATTACAACAAACTGGAAAATTCCCAAAGAGAGAATACCACATCACCTGAGAAACCGGTATTTGGGCCAGAAAGCAACAGTTAGAACCAGACAAGAAACAACTGATTGGTTCAAACTTGGGAAAGGAGTATGACAGAGCTATATATTGTCACCCTGCTTATTTAGCTTATATGCAGAGTATATCATGTGAAATGCCAGACTGGATGAATCACAAGCTGGAATCAAGATTGCTGTGAGAAATATCAACCTCACATATGCAGATACTACTCTAGTGGCAGAAAGTAAAGAGGAATTAAAGAGCTTCTTGATGAGGGTAAAAGACAAGAGTGAAAAAGCTGGCTTGAAACTCAACATTCAAAAAACTAAGGTCATGGAATCCAGTCCTATCACTTCATGGCAATTAGAAGGAGAAAAAGTGGAAGCAGTGATGGATTTTATTTTCCTGGGCTCCAAAATCACTACAGATGGTGATTAGCCATAAAGTGAAAAGATGTTTGCTCCTCATAAGGAAAGCTTTGACCAAGCATATTAAAAAGCAGAGATATCACTTGGCCAACAAAGGTCCATAGAGTCAAAGCTGTGGTTTTTCTGGTAGTCACATACTGATGGGAGAGTTGAACCATAAAGAAGGCTGAGTGCCAAAGAACTGATGCTTTCAAATTATGATGCTGGAGAAGACTCTTGAGAGTCCCTTGGACTGTAAGGAGATCAAACCAGTCAATCCTAAAGGAAATCAGTCCTGAATATTCATTGGAAGGACTGATGCTGAAGCTGAAGCTCCAATACTTTGGCAACCTGATGCAGAGACAACTCACTAGAAAGGACCCTGATTTTGGGAAAGACTGAAAACAAAAGGAGAAGGGGGCAGCAGAGGATGAGATCATTAGATATCATCACCAACTCAATAGACATGAGTCTGAGCAAACTTCGGAAGTTAATGGGCTTCCCTGATGATTCAGATGGTAAAGAATCTGCCTACAATGCAGATACCCTGGGTTGGGAAGATCTCCTGGAGAAGGGAATGTTTACCCACTCCAGTATTCTTGCCTGGAGAATTCCATGAACAGAGGAGCCTGGCGGGTTACAGTCCATGAGGTTGCAAAGAGTTGGACATGACTTAGCGACTAAACAACAGTAGCAACAGCAAGTCTATGTTACATTTTATCATTAACGACCAACCCTTTATAGAAAATAGAAATGGGAAAAAGGGAAGGGTAATTGGTTAACATTAAGTACACACACAAACATATGAACAAGTACACAAGATAGAATATAATAATAAAACACCCACTGTTCAATGCATAAGGCTACATTTACTTGCATAAAGTCTTATTTACAACTTCTTTACTACAATACCCCTTCCATATTCCCTTTGTCCTCAGCATCTCTGCTGGATAATATTCTTTTCTTGGCAAAATGATTCAAACTTTCTTTTCTGGAGATCCTAACCCCTTGGTGATCCTGATCACTGGTGATTAAGAGGCACTTCAGCTAAATTTTTTCATCTTAGATTCAGATACAACAGTCAAGAAATCACTATAAATTATATGATTCTGGTGTTAGAAATAAAGACCAAGAAAATATGATAAATGAATATTTTGAGTGCTTCTATGTATATTTCTAGTAAGCTACTTGCATGGTCTTTTTAAAATACTCCACATAGAGGAACAAGTGTTTCTCTTTTGATACTTTAAATTGTTTTTTTCATAATGCCTAAATAAAGAAGTTTCAATAGGTAGTAAAGATTTCAATCTCAATTAGCATGACACATGAGGCCATAATACTAGGATTCTGGGTGAAGATCAGGTTAACACATTATCATTGTATAATTTCAAGAAGTGGAGGGTTTTGTTTGAACCACATCGAAGAAACCTATATTTCTGGACATTCCTTCCTGCAAGTAAATGTACATAAAAGCATTTATTTCATATTAAATCAGTTTGGGAGTATGGATAAGAGGGAGACCAATTAAATCAAGTAAATATATTTTAGAGAAATTTGTAAACATAAGTGTGGACATATATTTAACCATAGTACCACTTTTACTTTCCTAACCTTTATCATTTCCCCACATTTGATAGATTTTGTTTAAATAGGTAAATGTAAATATGTTTATTCCTAAAAAACTTTAGCATACAGATTTATTGTTAGGCTTCTTTTCATAAAGTACANGTTTAAGTAGGTAAATGTAAATATGTTTATTCCTAAAAAACTTTAGCATACAGATTTATTGTTAGGCTTCTTTTCATAAAGTACAACCTGAACATCCATTATGTGATATCAGGTCTATCGTAACTTTGGGCATCAATTGAAATTTTAAAATTCAGTCAAGCATAATAAATCTGAAATTCCATTTGTGTAGTGATGTGTAAGAATCCCCAGTGTATAATGTTTCTCTGTTTGTGATAATTTGAATAAATGGTCCTAACTTTTCACCCTTCTTTCTCATTACCTTTGCCATGCAACTTTGCATTTCCTTCTAGGAAATGGTACAGAATATACTTTTCTACTGCTTGACTTTAGGTTCGAACATGTGTTTTGTATTGGCCAACATGAGAAGTGACAATTGCTAATTCCCTATGTGTACTTTCACTTGCTCCTTTGCGTCTCTGCCGCCACCAGAAGAGGGGAGGGGCTTCCCCTGGCAGCAACTGTTTCCTCGGGCTTGACACTAGACTGAAAACAAAAGGAGAAGGGGGCAGCAGAGGATGAGATCATTAGATATCATCACCAACTCAACAGACATGAGTCTGAGCAAGAGGAGACATGACATCACACCTCAGTGAGGAGAGCTGCTGTGCTCAGGGAGATCCATGGCTTAAAGCAAAGCCGTCCCCCAGCCAGACGTAACTGAGGTTACCTCGTGCCCAACATAAAATAATTACTTGGCATTGTATGCCATGGAAAATTCGTGATAATTTTGAGGCAATGTTACGTCTCCATATAAAGGTGAATGTGTTTCATGATGTAAAATTATAAATGGGGACTTCCCTGAAGGTCCAGTAGCTAAGACTGCAGGTGACATGATTTGATTCCGGATTGGGTAACTATGTTCTCAGGTGCCATGCAGCATGGCCAAAAAACAGAAAAAAAATGCAGAAAAAAGTTATAAACGTCTATCTATTTCAGACTGGAACCATGTCATTTGATTTGTGTCCTTCCTGTTAGTTAAATCAGAAAATGAGATTTACTGACACTCAACGGCTTCCCTGATGGCTCAGTGGGTAAAGAGCCTGCCTGCATTGCAGGAGACACAGGAGATGTGGGTTTGATCGCTGGGTTGGGAAGATCTTCTGGAGAAGGAAATGGAAACCCTTTCCAATATTCCTGTCTGGAAAATCCCATGGATTGAGAAGCCTGGCAGGCTACAGTCTGTGGGGATGCAAAGAGTCAGACATTACTAAACATATTCACCACCGTAAAGCTGAAAATGTCTCCTTTCTTCAAGCAGCGCTGATGTAAGGTAATACAGATTTTAATAGAAAGTCTTTTGCTTAATAGCCATCAAAGGAACCTTGTACATAATTCCCAGCCAAGGAATGTTTTTTGTAGTTAAGTTTCAGTTTGGTTCACTTGCTCAGTTGTGTCCGACTCTTTGTCACCCGTGAATCGCAGCATGCCAGGCCTCCCTGTTCATCACCAAATCCCAGAGTTCGCTCAAATTCATGTTCATTGCATCAGTGATGCCATCCAGCCATCTCATCCTCTGTCGTCCCCTTCTCTTCCTGCCCCCAATCGTCCCAGCATCAGAGTCTTTTCCAATGGGTCAACTCTGCATGAAGTGGCCAAAGTACTGGAGTTTCAGCTTTAGCATCAGTCCTTCCAATGAACACCCAGGACTGATCTCCTTTAGAATGGACTGGTTAGATCTTGCAGTCCAAGGGACTCTCAAGAGTCATCTCCAACACCACAGTTCAAAAGCATCAATTGTTTGGTGCTCAGCTTTCTTCACAGTCCAAATCTCACATCCATATGTGACCACTGGAAAAACCATAGCCTTGACTAGATGGACCTTTGTTGGCAAAGGAATGCCTCTGTTTTTGAATATGCTCTCTAGGTTGGTCATAACTTTTCTTCCAAGGAGTAAGTGTCTTCTATTTCATGGCTGCAGTCACCATCTGCAGTGATTTTGGAGCTCAAAAAAATAAAGTCTGACACTGTTTCCACTGTTTCCCCACCTGTTTCCCATGAAGTGATGGGACCAGATGCTATAATCTTCGTTTTCTGAATGTTCAGCTTTAAGCCAACTTTTTCACTCTCTTCTTTCACTTTCATCAAGAGGCTTTTGGTTCCTCTTCACTTTCTGCCATAAGGGTGGTATCATCTGCATATCTGAGGTTATTGATATTTCTCCCAGCAATCATGCTTCCAGCTTGTGTTTCTTCCAGTCCAGCATTTCTCATGATGTACTCTGCTTATAAGTTAAATAAGCAGGGTGACAATATACAGCCTTGACTTGCCCCTTTTCCTATTTGGAACCAGTATGTTATTCCATGTCCAATTCTAACTGTTACTTCCTGACCTGCATACAGCTTTTTCAAGAGGCAGGTTAGGTGGTCTGGTATTCCCATCTCTTGAAGAATTTTCCACAGTTTATTATGATCCACACAGTCAAAAGCTTTGGCATAGTAAATAAAGCAGAAATAGATGTTTTTCTGGAACTCTTTTGCTTTTTCAATGATCCAGCGGATGTTGGCAATTTGATCTCTGGTTCCTCTGCCTTTTCTAAAACCAGCTTGAATATCTGGAAGTTCATGGTTCATGAATTGCTGAAGCCTGACTTGGTGAATTTTGAGCATTACTTTACTAGCGTGTGAGATGAGTGCAATTGTGTGGTAGTTTGAGCGTTCTTTGGCATTGCCTTTCTTTGGGAAAGGAATGAAAACTGACCTTTTCCAGTCCTGTGGCCACTGCTGAGTTTTCCAAATATGCTGGCATATTGAGTGCAGCACTTTCACAGCGTCATCTTTCAGGATTTGAAACAGCTCAGCTGGAATTCCATCACCTCCATTAGCTTTGTTCGTAGTGATGCTTTCTAAGGCCCACTTGACTTCGCTTTCCAGGATGTCTGGCTCTAGGTGAGTGATCACACCATCATGATTATCTTGGTCATGAAGATCTTTTTGTACAGTTCTTGTATGTATTCTTGCTACCTCCTTTTAATATCTCTGCTTCTGTTAGGTCCGTACCATTTCTGTCCTTTATTGAGCCCATCTTTGCATGAAATGTTCCCTTGGTATCTCTAATTTTCTTGAAGAAGTCTCTAGTCTTTCTCTTTAGTCTTTCCCATTCTATTGTTTTCCTCTATTTCTTTGCACTGATTGCTGAGGAAGGCTTTCTTATCTCTCCTTGTTATTCTTTGGAACTCTGCATTCAGATGTTTATATCTTTTCTTTTCTCCTTTGCTTTTCATTTTTTTTGTAGTTAAAGGTGTGGATTAATTGCAAATGATAAGTCCCCTAGTACTTGAAAGAGAAATTGCAGCACTGCCACAAAATGTGCTTACATTTTAATTCAATATAACATTCTTCATATAGTGTAATTAAAACAGAGTTCAGTATAACTCAAAAGTTTAAGTGATACATGTATATGTATGCATACTGTTGAGGGATAGGCAAGAAAATGAAAAAGTAGGGAATATCCTCTTGGAATCTCTGAGCTTAATTGTAAAGTTTTGTTCATATAGTGTTGCTTTGAGTGCCTAAATTCATGTTAGTAAAGGTTTTCCAGAGAGATAAAATTAGTAAATATATAAATAGACATATAGAAAGAGATATATTACCTGGGTTTGGCTTACATGATTATAAAGGCTAAGAAGCACCACTATCTGCTTTCTGCTACCTTGAAATCCAGGAAAGCTAGTTATATTATTCTAGGTCAAAACTGAAGGCCTAAGAGCTTGGGGAGCCAATGTCTGACAGCAGAGAAGATGGATGTCCCAGCTCAAGGAGAGGGAGCAAATTTGCCTTTCCTCTGCCTTTTTGTTCTCCCCACCCCTATTTGTATTGGGGTATAACATTGTGTTAGTTTATGGTGTAAAATGTGAGAACATTTAAGATCTACTGTCTTAGCAAATTTTAAGTATGTAATATAGTATTGGATATATATATATATAAATGTATTACATATTATATGTATGCATATGTGTATTATCATANTAATATATGTCTTTCTCCAGTGGCTGAGCAGGTGAAGAATCCACCTGCAATGCAGAAAATGCAGGAGACTAGGGTTTCATCCCTGGGTCAGGGAGATCCCCTAGAGGAGGGCATGACAACCCATTCCAGTATTCTTGCCTGTAAAATCCCATGGACAGAGAAGCCTGGCGGGGTACAGTCTATAGAGTCGCCAAGAGTTGGACATGACATAGCATACGTGCATAGTATTTTTAACAATGTGTGTGTGCTCAGTCACTCAGTGGTGTCCAACTCTCTGTGATCCCATGGATTGTATCCTGCCAGGCTGCTCTCTCCATGGAATTTTCCAGGCAAGAATACTGGAGTGGGTTGCCATTCCTTCTTCCAGGGGATCTTCCCAACCCAGGGACTGAACCTGCATGTCTTGCTTCTCCTGTATTGGCAAGTGGATTCTTGACCACTGAGCCACCTAGAAAACTCCATTGTTAACTATAGTCATCAGATCTGTAGTCAGGGAGTGAACAGATCTCCACTTTTAGGGTCAGTCATTGTAGCTTTATTGGTTTCCTTTGCTGGTTTCCATTACTCTTGATCCTTGTCATCTTGCACTGGTCCCTGTTGATTTGAGGACCTCTTTTAGTCTTTACAGACTGACTTTGGCAAGGAAAGCCCATTACCAGTTTCTAAGTGGACTGTCTGATGTTGCCATTGGGCAAGCTTCCCGCTAGAGGTCTCTGGCGGGCAATCCTGATGCCAGATCAGCAAGTGACAGGCTTGGTACTTGGATCCACAGGGATGGACTCAGAGTCTGAGATCATCAAGGTGGCCCTGGCACCAGCAGTGATGGATCTTGCACATGGGTTTATGGTCTGGACCCCGGGTCTGTTGGGGCTGACAAGGCACTGGTGACCACTGGGCTGTACCTGGAGACCAGGTTCATGGAGGCCAGCCTGGTGTCAGGGAGCGCAGGATCCTTAGTTTGCAGGAGTTGGCCTGGCACCTGGATCCTGGAGCTAGCTTGGAGGTTGGCTTCTACAAAGGCTGGGAGCCTTTTTGTTCCATTCAAGCCCTCAAAGGATTAGATTATGCCTACCTACATTTGGTGAAGGTGATCTTCTCTGTCTGCTGATTCAAAACTTCTCTCTTTTAGCAACAGCCCCATTGGTTTATCCAGAAATAACATTTCATCAAACATCTGATCATTGCTTAACTCAGTCAAATTGACACATAAAATTATCCATTACAGTACTTCTAAAATCAAAGATGCAGTCTCTGGTAGATGTGGGCAGTGATTAGATGTATAATGAAGGGTAGAAGTAATGGTTGCTTGAGATTTTCAGTTTTGTCTTATTCTTCATGGCCACACCTGGATATTTTTATTCATCCAAAGTAAGCACAGTAATATGTTTGTTTTTAATCTATTTAATAAAAGTTTATGTGCATGGATGCTATATCAGAAACTATGGGAAACTGGAAAATAAGAAGCATAATTTCAGACCTACAGGGGACTGGAGTGCAAAAGTAGGAAGTCAAGAAACACCTGGAGTAACAGGCAAATTTGGCCTTGGAGTACGGAATGAAGTAGGGCAAAGGCTAATAGAATTTTGCCAAGAGAATGCACTGGTCATAGCAAACACCCTCTTCCAACAACACAAGAGAAGACTCTACACATGGACATCACCAGATGGTCAACACCGAAATCAGATTGATTATATTCTTTGCAGCCAAAGATGAAGAAGCTCTATACAGTCTGCAAAAACAAGACCTGGAGATAACTGTGGCTGAGATCATGAAATCCTTATTGCCAAATTCAGACTGAAATTGAAGAAAGTGGGGAAAACCACTAGAACATTCAGGTATGACTTAAGTCAAATTCCTTATGATTATACAGTGGAAGTGAGAAATAGATTTAAAGGACTAGATCTGATAGATAGAGTGCCTGATGAACTATGGATGGAGGTTCGTGACATTGTACAGGAGACAGGGATCAAGACAATTCCCATGGAAAAGAAAGACAAAAGAGCAAAATGACTGTCTGAGGAGGCCTTACAAACAGCTGTGAAAGGAAGAGAAGTGAAAAGCAAAGGAGAAAAGGAAAGATATAAACATCTGAATGCAGAGTTCCAAAGAATAGCAAGAAGAGATAAGAAAGCCTTCCTCAGTGATCAATGCAAAGAAATAGAGGAAAACAACAGAATGAGAAAAACTAGAGATCTCTTCAAGAAAATTAGAGATATCAAGGGAACATTTCATGCAAAGATAGGCACAATAAAGGACAGAAATGGTCTGGACCTAACAAAAGCAGAAGATATTAAGGAGAGGTGGCAAGAATACACAGAAGAACTGTACAAAAAAGATCTTCACGACCAAGATAATCATGACAGTGTGATCACTTACCTAGAGCCAGACATCCTGGAAAGCGAAGTCAAGTGGGCCTTAAAAACGTCATTATGAACAAAGCTAGTGGAGGTGATGGGATTCCAGTGGAGCTATTTCAAATCCTGAAAAGTGATGCTAAAAAAGTGCTGCACTCAATATGCCAGCATATTTGGAAAACTCAGCAGTGGCTACAGGACTGGAAAAGGTCGGTTTTCATTCCAATCTCAAAGAAAGGTAATGCCAAAGAATGCTCACACGCTAGTAAAGTAATGCTCAAAATTCTCAAAGCCAGGCTTCAGCAATATGTGAACTGTGAACTTCCAGATGTTCAAGCTGGTTTTAGAAAAGGCAGAGGAACCAGAGATCAAATTGCCAACATCCACTGGATCGTGGAAAAAGCAAGAGAGTTCTTGAGAAAGCTGTATGCAGGTCAGGAAGCAACAGTTAGAATTGGACATGGAACAACAGACTGGTTCCAAACAGGAAAAGGAGTACATCAAGGCTGTATATTGTCACCTTGTTTATTTAACTTAGGCAGAGTACATCATGAGAAACGCTGGGCTGGAAGAAGCACAATCTGGAATCAAGATTGCTGAGAGAAATATCAATAAACTCAGATGTGCAGATGACACCACCTTTATGGCAGAAAGTGAAGAGGATCTAAAAAGTCTCTTGATGAAAGAGAAAGAGGAGAGTAAAAAAGTTGGCTTAAACCTCAACATTCAGAAAACAAAGAACATGGCATCTGGTCCCATCATTTCATGGGAAATAGATGGGGAAACAGTGGAAACAGTGTCAGACTCTATTTTGGGGGGCTCCAAAATCACTGCAGATGGTGACTGCAGCCATGAAATTAAAAGATGCTTACTCCTTGGAAGAAAAGTCATGACCAATGTAGACAGCATATTCAAAAGCAGAGACATTACTTTGCCAACAAAGGTCCATCTAGTCAAGGCTATGGTTTTTCCAGTGGTCATGTATGGATGAGCTTCCCTGGTGGCTCAGATGGTAAAGCATCTGCCTGCAATGCGGGAGACCCGCCCTGAGATAGAAAGTTCTCCTGGAGAAGGAAATGGCAACCCACTCCAGTACTCTTGCCTGGAGAATCCCACGGATGGAGGAGCCTGGTATGCTACAGTCCATGGGGTCGCAAAGAGTCAGACACGACTGAGCGACTTCACTTTCCTTTCACTTTCATGTATGGATGTGAGATTTGACTGTGAAGAAAGCTGAATGCCAAAGAATTGATGCTTTTGAACCGTGGTGTTGGAGACGACTCTCGAGAGTCCCTTGGACTGCAGGATCCAACCAGTCCATCCTAAAGGAGATCAGTCCTGGGTGTTCATTGGAAGGACTGATGCTAAAGCTGAAACTCCAGTACTTTGGCCACCTCATGCGAAGAGTTGACTCATTGGACAAGACCCTGATGCTGGGAGGATTGGGGGCAGGAGGAGAAGGGGATGACAGAGGATGAGATGGCTGGATGGCATCAGCGACTTGATGGACATGAGTTTGAGTGAACTCTGGGAGTTGATGATGAACAGGGAGGCCTGGCGTGCTGTGATTCACGGGGTTGCAAAGAGTCAGACCCGACTGAGTGACTGAACTGAACTGAACTGATGGGCTTTGAGGCCTATGGGTTTCAAAAGACATGCATAAGAAATAGATATCTTAGTACTAGAATATGCTGAACTGAGTCCACAGTTTGCACAACTAAACTTGAGTGATCTTGAGTCTAAAAGTATCTGTCAAATTTATGGTCCAGATTATTTGAAATATAAAATTTATTAGTATAGTTATAACTAAAAGTCATTTTAAAAACTAAGAATCAAAAAATACCATTTTTCTTCATTTATGCGACTGACAGCTGCTCATTGTTGCTGTTAATGAATAGAAAATAGATAATATAACATTCCTACCAACTGAACAAAGCTGAATTTTTTAAAGTTTATCTATTTATTGTGCGTGCATATCCAATCATTTCAGTCATGTCTGACTCTTTGCAATCTTATAAAATGTAACCTACCAGGCTCCTCTATCCAAGGCATTCTCCAGGCAAGAATACTGGAGTGGGTTGTCATGCCCTCCTCCAGGGGATCTTCCCAACCCAGGGAATGACTCTGCATTTCATGCATTGTAGGTAGATTCTTATCTGCTGAGTCACCAGGTGAGACCCATCTACTGATTAACCTGATAATGGGCTACCCCATTGTTTGTACTGGAGTGAGTGAGGTAAATGTAGGCTTTTCATCTGCCATCAGAAAGGGCTGACATTGAAAGCTGCCAATGAGAACTACTCTTACAGAATGAAATAAGGATACAAAACAGCAAAAATAAAATGCATATTTAGAACTTAAGATTTTCAGTGGCGATTAAACTGAAAAAATCACATTTTGCATAAAGAAAATGAGGATGATGGTACTAGGTTGGCAAAGAATTTAAAAGATGAGAAGAATGTTATTGTCAGGATATTCATGGGGTTTTCATGTTTAGTTCCTTTTCCTTTCTAATCTAGAATCAAGTTTATTAAGTGGGGATCTTTGTCTCTATAAGAGAATGTTGAAATGGTGTTGTTAACTTCAAAATAAATTCTCTGGACTCTTTAAAAGCTACATAGTTACTTAAAAATATTTACATCCTTCAGTAAATAATTTCAATTATTTTATTGGGAAAATAGGTTCTACTTAGATGAGTTGAAGGTATGGAAATGTAAGACACATGGTAAATATTCAATAAATATTAATTGAACAAAAGTATTATTATTAATTATGCTAATCATAAAGTTATTAGTGTGTGCAATATGGCACATGTTCCTGAATTGATATTAGACATTTTATAATATGTGCAAAGATTAATTTGCTTTATGTTATAAAATAGAATTTTTCATGAATTAGGAATTTTGTGCATGAATTCAATAGCTTTGACTACAGGAGTAAAGTGGCTATATTTTTTGAAGAGCCATTATTAATAATAAAGGGAAAAGCTTATGAGATTGTATGAACAGTAAATTCCAGCATTAAAAGAATTATAATCTAATTAATTAAATCTTAATATTTTTGTATTTTGTATTTAGTATGCTGCTCCTTTTCCCTTTTGTCTTAAAAAAATGAATCTAGGGATCACCTCCTGCCCCTCCACTCACACACAATTTCTGGAGAAGGGACAAGTAATAAATCTTCTAGCCACAAAATGGAAGCTGAACAGGAAATCCAGGGGGCTGGTGAAATAGAGAAAATCAGTTAGCTTCAAACTGAGTGATTTCTTATGCATTTTTATATGGGATAGACCAGTGGGAATTGAGATACTGTTTAGATGAGAAGATATGTTTACTGAGTTGAAAATATTCTTAATAAATTTATAAATGTACTCCTTATCCAGATTTGGTCAAAGTTTAACCTTAAGTGTACAAAACTTTCATGAGTTGAAGTGATGTGTTAAAGTTAAAAGAAAATAGCTCTTAGATGCAGTGTGCTCTTAGCAACTATTGGTTAGAATATACACAATTTTTGATACATTTTAAATAGCCATGGGAGACTTATTTAAGTTAGGAACTTTAATCAGTAAAAAACTGAGATCTAAAATTAAATCTACTCAGATATATTCCTCAGAATGAATGGAACTATTTAATGGTGATGCTAATTTGACTAAAGAAAATGCTTTTTATCACCAAAATCATTTTGGAAATAATACTATTTTCACTCAGATAGAAATGAGAAAGTTTAAGGTGATTAAAATTTCAAGGTTTTTCAGAGTCTAATTATCTTTGTTTTCTACTTTGTGATTTTGCTAATAGCAGCAGCAGATTTCTTGGAAAGCTTTTGGTAGCTAGCAATACGCTGAAATGTACCTTGGCTATGGGCTTCCCAGGTGGCGCTAGTGGTAAAGAATCTGCCTGCCAGGAGACTAGGGTTCTATCCCAGGGTAGGGAAGATCCCCGGGACAAGCATATGGGAATCCACTCCAGTGGTCTTGCCTGGAGAATCCCATGGACAGAGAAACCTGTGAGGCTACAGTCCATAGGGTCACAAAGAGTCGGACACAACTGAAGTGACTTAGCATGCATGCATGCACCTTGGCTATATTTGCCTCATTTAACAAGTAAAGAGGGCAATATAATATCTACATTTCTGATGTTTTTATATAATGACATTTTTTTAAGTTAGGCTTTTAACTGTCATTTGAGACCCAACTCTCAGGTTACAGAAATAGGCTGAAGTATATATGGACTTGAAAGAACTATTTTTTTAATTAACTAATTTTTTGTTGAAGGATAATTGCTTTACAGAATTTTGCTATTTTCTGTCAAAGCTCAACATGAATCAGCCATAGGTATACATATTCCCCTCCCTTTTGAACCTCCCTCCATGTCTCTCCCCATCTCACCCCCCCTAGGTTGAGACAGAGCCTCTGTTTGAGTTTCCTGAGCCATACAGCAAATTCCTGTTGGCTACCTTTTTTACATATGGTAATGTAAGTTTCCTTTCCATACATTTCACCCTCTCCTCCCTTCTCCCCATGTCCATAAATCTATTCTCTATGTCTGTTTCTCCACTGTTGCTCTGTAAGTAAATTCTTCAGTACCATTTTTCTAGATTCTTTATTTATGTGTTGCTGCTGCTGCTAAATCGCTTCAGTCGTGTCTGACTCTATGTGATCCCATAGAAGGCCTCCTACCAGGCTCCGCTGTCCTTGGGATTCTCCAGGCAAGAAGACTGGAGTGGGTTGCCATTTCCTTCTCCAATGTGTGAAAGTGAAAAGTGAAAGTGAAGCCACTCAGTCGTGTCTGACTCTCAGCAACCTCATGGACTGCAGCCTACCAGGCTCCTCTATCAATGGGATTTTCCAGGCAAGAGTACTGGAGTGGGGTGCCATTGCCTTCTCCAATATATGTGTTAGAATATGCTATTTATCTCTGGACTTGAAAGAACTATTAAACTTCAACTATTTGGGTAAGTAAGGCCCACCTGTAGTTATTTTAATTGCTTTTATTAAAATTTGAAATTACCTATTTTAAAAATTAAGTTCAGAAATAAGACATTAAATGGAAATTTTATTAGAAATTTACTAAAGACAATTTAAATGTCTGTTGTTGACTTTATCTAGGCTAGTTATTTTCTTACAAAAACAAGAACTCTGGTCTGAGGCTGTCATGATTGAGAGCATACATTTTTGTACTAAATGACTACTAGAAAAAAATTTTGTTGGATATAGGAAAAGGACCACAGCCTGAAATAGCCACAGTTAAATCCAGATTTGGAAAGAGGATTTTGAATGAGGCATGTTTAGAAGGTCCTGGGATAAATGGAAATGAGAAAGAGGATAAATAGTGGGATTGAAACCGAGCCGTGGAACATTTGGCTCATGTGGAAAGAAAAGTGCTGGTATAGGATTTTTAATACCCTAAAGCCATTATCTTTGCTTTCCTTTCTAAAATACTAATGGGTGCTAAATATATGTGGGGCTCAAGATATAATTCAGATTGCTTCATACAGTATTCCTCCAGAGAAGAATGAGTTCTCACCTTCTTGGCTAATTTTATTTTTACTTTCCTGGTTGTTTGTACTTTTAAATCTGCATAGTGCTGTAAGTAGGCTCACCAGTCCTGAATTCTATGCAGCCAATTTTAAGTATCTGTGCTAGCGCCAAAAGCAAAAAAATGTAAAATCGCCATTCTGTTCCAAAGCTTCTGATATTCTGTACACTTTACTTTCAGGTAATTGTGAATCATTTTAGTGGTCTCTGAAGCTTATATAAGCTGAAGAGAAACATACAAGTTGGGAATTTTATAAGTTTTGATTCAAAGTGTATCAGATTTATGAATGAAAAATGTTTTTACGTATGAAACTAAAATGCTTAATCTCTTTCACATGGCAGGCCCTTAATAGAAATGACTAAATGAAAGAATGAATGAGTAAAAAGTAAGGAGGCATAATGGATTCTGAAGAATTAGAATTCAAGAAATGTTAGGAACTCATGTATTGTGAGGTTATATTATGTTGTGAGAAAAAAAGAGACAAACTTGTATAGAAGCAAATATATATGTACTAATGACTTAAGAGAATCTGTTGGTCTTTTCTTAAGAGATATATTTTGAAGTCAGTGAAATAAGCAGAGATTGGCTTAGAGTTTTAAAAATTTGTTTTGTTAGAGAGGCTGGAGGAGTTGAAAGTGAACAAATCAACCATAAAACAACTCAGTGGATGAAATCGTAAGACTCCTAAATGAAAACATGCATGGTAAACTCCATTGATCTTGATGATGATTTTTTTTGAATTTGACACCCAAGGCAAAAGTAAACAAGAGGGACTTCATCAAACTTAAAAGCTTCTGCCTATCAAAGGAAACTGTTAACAAAATGAAAAGGCACCCTACTGAAGGGAAGAAAGCACTTGCAAATCATATATCAGATAAGGGGTTAAACGTAAAACATATTAAAAAAAACCTCATAAAACTTAACATCTAAAAGACCAAACTACTCCATGAAAAAATGGCCCAAAGACTTGAATGGACATTTTTCCAAAGAAGACAAAACAGATGGGCCAACAGGCACAAAAGGATGGTCAATCATCAGGGAAGTGCAAATGAAAACCACAATGAGCTTTCTTCTCACACCTGTCACAAAGGCTTTCACCAAAAAGATAAGAAATAGTATATTGGCAAGGACGTGGAGAGAATGAAACCCTTGTGTCTTGTTGGTAAAAATGTAAACTGGTACATATTTTCACTATGGAAAATAATATGAAGTTTCCTCAAAAAATTAAAAACAGAACTACCATATGTCCCAGCAATTCCAGTTCAGGGGATTTATCTGAAGAAACAAACAAAAAAAGTAACTCAAAAAGATACATGCAGCCCTGAAAATAATCAAGTGTCCATTGACAGATGAAAGAATGTCCTACCTATACAACAGAGTTATTCAGCCATGAAAAGAATGACATAATTTTGCAGTGACAAGGATGGATCTTAAGGGTAACAAAGACAAAACTGTATAATCTCACTTATATGTGCAGTATAAAAAGAAAAAATACCCCTCAAAACCAAGTTCATAAATATAGAGAACAGATTGGTGGCTAACAGAAGTGGGGGCTGAGGGTGGGCAAAATGGGTGAAAGGAGTCAGAAGGTACAAAATTCTAGTTATAAAATAAATGTCAAGAGTTTGTAATGTGCATCATGACAATTATAGTTAACACTGCACACATATTTGAAAGCTGAGAAGAAAATAAATCTTAAAAGTTCTAATCACAGGAAAAAAATTCTGTAATAGTATGGTAGTAATATTAACCAGACTTATTACAGTGATCATTTCATTCACTCATATATATATATATATATATATATATATAGAGAGAGAGAGAGAGAGAGAGAGAGAATCACTATGTTGTACTGCTGAAACTAACATGCCATATGCCGATTGTTGTTGTTTAATTGCTAAGTCTTGGCTGGCTCTTTTGCCACTGCATGACCTGTAGCCAGCCAGGCCCCACTGTGCATGGGATTTTACAGGCAAGAATACTGGAGCTGACATTCCTTTCTCCGGGGGATCTTCCTGAGAAGGGATGGAACCCATGCCTCCTGTATTGGCAGGTGGATTCTTCACAGCTGAGCCACAGGGAAGCCCAACATATGTCAATTATACCATAAGAAAAGGACATTGAAAAGCCCATGATGCATTTTTTAATGCTGTCAATTGACAGAAGAAGCCGCTCCAATTTTCACCTCTGGGCAAAATGCTAAGTAATGAAATTAAGTTACAAGTATACTGTAACTTAAGTTACAAGTATACTGTAAGAGAAGTGAAGTGAAAGTCGCTCAGTTGTGTCCAACTCTTTGCAACCTCATGGACTATACAGTCCATGGAATTCTCCAGGCCAGATTACTGGAGTGGGTAGCTGTTCCCTTCACCAGGGGACCTTCCCAACCCTGGGACTGAACCCAGGTCTCCAGCATTGAAGGAAGATATAAGTTTACTAAAATAATTCTAATTACATGATTTGGCTTTAATTTTTATATATGGCATAAGATATTGAATAATCATATTGTTAAGTTATAAACATACTTTCCAAAATCTAATTAGATGATTTGGATTTTTTACTTTTTTGGTACTTTCTATAAAGACTAAAATATCAGTCCGAATACTGTTTGAACAGACTACATATTGCCATTTTCATTTTAAATTTGAGATAGAACAAAGGATCTTGTGTAAGATAGCATATCAGATAAGTTGTAGGTCAAAGATTAAGGATTTTGTGATTCCAAAGCCAGTGCTCTTTTTACTCACAAAAGTCCCCTGGCATTCAGTCAGGGAGGAAAGCTTCACCTGAAAAATACACACCACATTTATCGATAAATGTGAGGATAGGGCAAATAGAAGTGATGTAGTTGGGTGTCATATTTTAGGTTGACTAGGGAGAGCTCTCTTAAATGAAGTGAAATTGTAGAGCAATCTAAGCAAGGTAAGCAAAACTTCCCAGGAGGGTAGGAGGAGAGCATTCCAGGCAGAGAGAAGAAATACAGATGTGCAGACCTGACATGCTCAGCTACTTGTAGAGAAGTCAGTGTGGCTGGAGTTCAGACACCCAGTATGAATGCTTATTCAAAAACCAAGTGATAGTATTAGTTCAGAGGACAGTTGGGGCTGGTAAAATATTGTAAGACATCAATTTATTAATGATAGATAAAGGCATAGAACTGGATTAAGTCACCAATAAAATTGACAATTACAAATAATGAGGTCTAAAGATTGAACTTTGGAGCTCTCCAAACTTCAAAAGTAAAAAATTATATCAGAATGGCTGCTATCAAAAAGTCTACAAACAATAAATGCTGGAGAGGGTGTGGAGAAAAGGGAACCCTCTTACACTGTTGGTGGGAATACAAACTAGTACAGCCAATATGGACAACACTATGAAGATTCCTTAAAAACCTGAAACTGCCATATAACCCAGCAATTCCACTGCTGGGCATACACACCGAGGAAACCAGAATTGAAAGATACACATGTACCCCAATGTTCATCGCAGCACTGTTTACAATAGCTAGGACATGGAAGCAACCAGTATGTCCATCAGCAGATGAATGGATGAGAAAGCTGTGGTACATATACACAATGAAATATTACTCAGCCATTAAAAAGAATGCATTTGAATCAGTTCTAATGAGGTGGATGAAACTGGAGCCTATTATACAGAGTGAAGTATGTCAGAAAGAAAAATACCTATACAGTATATTAATGCATATATATGGCATTTAGAAAGATGATAACGATGACCCTATATGTGAGACAGAAAAAGAGACACAGATATAAAGAACAGACTCTGTGGGAGAAGGCAAGGGTGGGATGATTTGGGAGAATGGCATTGAAACATGTATATTATCATATGTGAAACAGATCACCAGTCCAGGTTCGATGCATGAGACAGGGTGCTCAGGGCTGGTGCACTGGGATGACCCAGAGGGATGGGGTGAGGAGGGAGATGGGAGGGGGGTTCAGGATGGGGGACACATGTACACCCATGGCTGATTCATGTCAATATATGACAAAACCCACTACAATATTGTAAAGTAATTAGCCTCCAATTAAAATAAATTAATTAAAACTTAAAAAAAAATATATATATATATATAAATACCCATCTAGGAAAAGAGTTCAAAAAGAGGAGAAAATGAAGGGGAAAAAAACAAGAATATGTGTTGTCCCAGAGGTCAAGAGGAAGAAATATTTCAAATAGGATTGGTCAGTTCTTTCAAATGCTGGTTCCACGAGATAATGAATAACTATTGACCACTGAAGAGCTCTTTGGTGGTAGAAGGAAATTTGGATAGAGTAGTGGAGAAGAAAACCTATTTACAGTAGACTGAGAGTGAAAATTAAGCAGTGGTAATGTACAGCAATGGTACAGAAGCGGAATAGAGGAAAAGATCATATTAGTTGGAGAAAAAATGTATAAAAGAAAGTTCATTGCTATGATAGGATATATTACAGTATTTATATATGATAATTTTTCAGAAATCAATGAGAAAAAATTTTGATGATCTAAAAGGGTAGGAGTGCAGAATAGTCGAAGTGAAATCCTAAGGTAGGTGAGAGGCAGCTATTCAATGGGTATAGCTCTTTTAATTTAATTTCTCCTAAACTACAGCATGAGTGAAAATCTTGGTTGTGTATAGTTTATTTAGAAGATATTTCCTGTAAGCAGAAATAAGTCATGAGATGGATATAGGAAAAAGAAAAAACCAATAAAGTTTGCATTATTGAGGACATGCTCTCCACAAAATAATATAGAATCTATCCAAAATTTTTTAGTCACTGATCTTATTCCACTTTAATCCTCTGATTTTCATATCCCATTATTTAAGGGTCAGCCCGGGGCATGATATAATAATCATGATAATAAGATTTTAAAGCAGAGTTGGACATAGTCTATGGACTCATAACTGATGAATTTATTCAACCACTGATATAAAATGAAATTTTCTTTCAGAAGTCCTAAATAATTATCATTCAATTGGTAACTCCATTTAGTCACTGAGAACATTAAGCAAGGTAGAAGAAGAGGCATTTTTGTATGCATGGAGGCACCCTCAAGGGCTCTCTATATATACCCAATAGGAGAAATTTTACATCTTGCAACTCTGTTGAAAGTTATTTGGCAACAGGCTAGCTTGTGTCTGGATACACTTTACTGGAAAGAGAAAACCTATATATTAATATTTAAACACCTAATAAGAATCATTTCAATTTGTTAGTATATGAAGGATATTTGTGGCCCTGTGTGAGGACTCTCTTTATAATGCCATTATTTGGTAGTTGCACAAGGATATTGATTCATTCTGAGGAAATTAGCACTGTTAGTCATAGAATCTCACAATATGTCTGTGGATTTGCTTTTTGTCTTCACTTTTACTGAAGTACAAGGAGGTTAAGTGACTTACCAATGAACATGAAACATGAAGGTAAAGAAGCCAAGAATAGATCTTACAGTTTTGAATCCAAGTTATTTATGTTGCTGTATTTATTGACTTTACCTTCTGCTTAGTCATTTGTTGGGCATATTTATGATAAGTATAAAGAAAAGAGATACTGCAATGCTTTAGAGGCTGTACTATATACCACGGAAGGATGAAAGCAGAATAAGTCTGAGAGGCCTATGGATTTTTGACTGAAGTTTCAGAATAACCAATCGATTATTCAGTTAACTTTTTAGGTTAGGGTCTCATTTTCCAGATCCGTAAAATTGATGCAATAGTTTCCTAGGTTCTTTTTAAGAACTACATTCCGTTTTTCCAGGAGATGGTAATTGAGGATTTGGTCATTTTAACTTCATGTGTATGTATGGTGAGTGGCTTTACGTGTAGGCTCCCTTACGCGCGTGTGTGTACTATGTTGCCTCAGTTGTATTTGACTTTGTGAGCTTATGGACTGTAACCCACCAGGCTCCTCTGCCCATGGGGATTTTCCAGGCAAGAATATGGAGTGGGTTGCCATGCCCTCCTCCAGGGGATCCTTCCAACCCAGGGATCAAACCCACATCTTCCACACTGCAGGCAGATTCTTCACCGGCTGAGCCACCAGGGAAGCCTTGGGTTTCCTTAGTCTTCCTGATTTTTGTCAGGGATTCTTAGGGATTCTGTCACCACAGGCTCCACAGGGAAGTCTGTAGTTAGCCATGTGTTTCTCCTAAAATGTTAGCCAGTTTGGCTTCCTGGACATAGTGGTTCGCCCCATACACTTTCAGTAATACCTTTGGCACAAGGCCCATGGTGAAAGTACAAGGCAAATAATAAAGTGATCAGATGACTTTTAGTATTTCTCATTACCCCTCCTCCACTTTAAGTCCTAATCTTCAGAAATCGTCTCCTTTAATGTTTTGTTTGTTTTTAGTTTCTATGACTGTTGCAGCAACTCTAATTAAAATGCATTTACCTATATTTTAGGTCATCAGTCTCTAAGATTTGGAAAATGGTTTTCCTATAGGAGATTGTAGGAGAAGGCAATGGCACCCCACTCCAGTACTCTTGCCTGGAAAATCCCATGGATGGAAGAGCCTGGTGGGCTACAGTCCATGGGGTCGCTGAGAGTTGGACACGACTCAGTGACTTCACTTTCACTTTTCACTTTCATGCACTGGAGAAGGAAATGGCAACCCACTCCAGTGTTCTTGCCTGGAGAATCCCAGGGACAGCGGAGCCTGGTGGGCTGCCATCTATGGGGTCGCACAGAGTTGGACATGACTGAAGCGACTTAGCAGCAGCAGCAGCAGCAGCAGCATAGGAGATTGTACATCTATATACTTCCCAAGGTTTTTATTTCTGGTGATACTAAATTCAAAACTTTTTCTAATGTTTATCTCTATTTATTTATTTTAAATGTTATAGGTATATAATATAATGATTCACAAATTTGGAAGGTTGTACTCCATTTATGGTATTATAAAATGCTGGCTATATTACTGTGTTGTACAATATATGCTGTGGCTTATTTTATACTTTACAGTTTGTACATTTTAACCACTACCCCTGTCTTGCTCCTGCCACCTCCCCTCTCCCCACTGGTAACCACTAATTTGTTCTCTATATCAGTGAGCCTTCTTCTTTCCTGTTATATTCTCTGGTTTGCTGTATTTTTCGATTCCACGTAGAAAGTGATGTCATACAGTACTTGTCTTTCTCTGTCTGACATTTAGCATAATGCCTTGGTGGTTCTGTCATAAAGAACCTCCTGCTTTGGCAGGAGATGTGGGTTCGATCCCTGGGTTGAGAATATACCCTTGAGAAGGAAATGGCAACTCACTCCAGTATTCCTGCCTGGGAAATCTCATGGACGGAGGAGCCTGGAAGATTACAGTCCACAGGGTCACAAAAAGAGTCAGACAACATTTAGCCACTTAATAACAATCTCCAATCCCAATCTCTGTTTATTCTTAAATCTCTATTTTTATTCCAAATCTTTTTCATATATTTTTATTCTACAATTTGAATATAATTTTTTTCTCATTTTTGCTTCACAAAATGAGGAAATTAGCATCCTTACTACTATCCTTTGTTGCTTCTAATTCTCTACACTCAAACTTTGCCATGTCATTCATTTTACAATATGAAGGAATTCTGCTTCTTTGTTGTGACTCAGGTGGTTCTTTGCTCCACCATTATGAACATTTCTTTTCATTGCAAGGAGATTCTGCTCAGATTTTGCAAATAGAAGCAATTAATGGGAGTAGGAAGGGATAAGATATATTTTTCTGTTCCTAGTAATCAGGTATATCACTAGGTATATCTTTTTCAACATTTCACTTTTAACCTACCTGTGTTTTTATGTTTAAAGCACACAAAGTTGACAGTATATGTTTGAAACTTGTTTTTTTGAGTCGGACACTTGATACTTTTTGTCCTTTAATTATAGCAGTTAGCTCTATTTATATTTAAAATAATTACTGATGTGATCGAGATTTAATCTATCACTTTCCTGTTTATTTAGTTTTTGTTTCATATGTATATCTTTGTTCCTTTTACTTGGGATTAATTAACAATATCTCAGAATTTCATATAGAATGTTTACTTAATTTCTATATGTTTGGTAACTTCTGGATAACTTCTAGGTATTGTTTTCTAGTTTAAATTTTGTAGTCAAAGAACATGCTTTAAATGATTTGAGTTTTTTTTTTTTAATTGAACATTTGAAACAGCTGTATTCAGCTGTTACCAGGTGACATGTTCTGGAAATATTATTTTGGTTGATTATCATTTTAATGTCCTTTAAATATTCTATAGCTTTGCTGATTTTCTATGTGCTTATTCAATGTAAAATGAAGAGATTTGAAAACTTAAAATACGATTATACCTCTTCTTGCCTTCTAATATTCTAGTATCCTAACATTTCTTCTAGGAAATACACATTACTTCTAATACACATTACTGTTATAGTGGTTGCTGAGGCCTTGTTCATCTTGTCCCCACTCTGCTTCATCATGGGTATTTTCTATTTCTATATCTTAATGTACAGCAAGCTTCCATTCTGCATTATCTAATCTGCCCTCAAGCTCACTCAGTGAATTTTCACTTCTGATATTGTCATTTCCATATCTAGAAAGTGCATTTAGTCCTTTTTATACCTTCCATTTTCCTTTTCAGTAGTATATTCATGTTTTCTTTTAAAGACTTTTACACGGATAGATATTTTAATGCTTTTGCCTGTCAATGCTATTATCGCTCTTCTTTCTAGGTTGTCTTATTCACAGGTTTTCCTTGTCATATCATTTTCTTGCTTCTTGTTATGTTTAGCATTGCTTTATTAAAAATAAAAATAAAACGATGTTTTGATGTGGGCCGTTTTTAAAGTCTTTATTGAATTTGTTAGACTGCTGCTTCCATTTCTTTTTATGGTTTAGTTTTTTGGCTGCAAGGCCCATGGGATCTAAACCACATCCCCTGCACTGGAAGACAAGGTCTTAACCAATGGAATGCCAGGGAAGTCCCAAGCTAGCATCTTTTAAATTTTAGCAGTATAACTCTGTTTCTGGGTTTTGAATTTTAACAGTAGGCAGTTAAATTACTAGTGGTACTGTTTATTTCTTTTGAGATTTGCTGTTAATGTTTATTTGGTAGATCTCAGGTAGCCTTTATTATGTAAGCGATTTAGTCCACTACTTAGGTGGTTTTCCTGTGGTCTCTACTGAATACATGTGGTTAGTAGGGACACCTGGCTCTGTCTCTGGTAGGCTGTAATTTTAATGTTTTCTTGTGCGCTCTCCTGATCAACTCACATCACTTCTGGCTGCTCCACCCTGTAGACGTTCACCCAGTGCATGTATGTGTTAGTAGGTGTGATGGCTAAGTTTATGTCAACTTGGTTAAGCTGTGTGTGGGTGGTTGCTAAAGTCGCTTCAGTTCTGCCCAGCTCTGTACCACCCTGTGGACTGTAGTCCTCCTCTAATTCCCTGGAGTAGTAACCCGCTCCAGTGTTCTTGCCTGGAGAATCCCATGGAGAGGGGAGCCTGCAGGCTACAGTCCATGGGGTCACCAGAGGTGGACACAGTTGAGCGACTAAGCACACACAGCACACACAGCTAATGTTTACAATTAGCTGACTCTAGGTAAAGGAGACTGATAATGTAGGTGGGCCTCATCCTATTAACTGGAAGTTGTAAGAGCAAAAATAGTTTTTCTGGGGATAAATAAATTCTGCAGTTGTAGCATCAACTCCTGCTTTAGTTTCCAGTCTACCAGACTGCCGAGAGTTTCAGACTTGCCTGCCCCCAGAATCACATGAGCCAATTTGTTAATTTCTTAAAAATGTCATCTATCTATCTATTTATCATCCCTCTCCCTATCATCTATTTACTATTGGTTCTGATTTTCTGGACACATCTGACTGATAGAATAACCTATAAATAAATGTTAAAGGGGCTGGCATATGAGAATTTCTGAAACATTTTTCTTTGCAATTCTGTTCTCTCTGGAATTCTATCCTACAACTTCCAGCTGATTCAGCATCCATGAAGTCAGCCTCTGTTTCCTCTATTAAACAAGATAGTATGCTCTGCTTAGCCTCTCCTTACTCACTGGTTTGTCCAGACAGAATTCTGAGGCAATTGTCAGATCCACTTCACTTATTTCTTCTCTTCCAGGGATCGTGGTTTTGTACTGCCAGCTGTAACCAAAAGATGTCTTATACATTTTGTCTTTTTTTCTGTTTATAATAGGAAGTTAAATTCAGTCCCTCCATTTAAAAAATTTTATTTATTAAAAAAATTGTATCATACTGAAGTATAGTTGATTATTAATCTCATGTTAGTTTTAAGTGTCTAGCAAACTGATTCTGCTATACATACACATGTATCTATTTTTTTTCAAATTCTTTTCCTATTTAGGTTGTACGCATGCTATATTTAAAATAGGTTACCAACAAGGACCTACTATCTGGCACAGGGAGCTCTTCTCAATACTCTGAACGTCAGTCCTTCTTATCCCATGTTGACTGGAAGCTTGTCTTTCCATCTTCAACATTAGCCAGGCAAAAATTAAATCAATTAAGAACCTCTATTTAAAAATCATATTGGCAAAAGGTATATTTCATAAGGAAATTTATATTTACGGTTTTGTTTTCAGTAAACTAGAAATATAAAAATTTCATATATAGGCACTCTCCTTGCAAGTCTACTTTGCAATTTATTTTCACATGGAGATTGTCTTCCATTTGATCTCAGCTAGTGTATAATCAGTCTTTTCTCTGTTCATATACTGTCTTGGTAGGGAGTTGGAGTAAACTACAGGTGCATTGAAAGGTCATGATCAGTGATTTGTTTAATATATTATTTTATATTTGCTCTGAACCATTATTTTAGGGCTTTCTTGAGAAATGTAAATAATAGACCTCTCATCTCTGCACTGTGATAGGACTGGTCAGCTAATACTTTTATAGATTTCTCTTATTGCTTTGGGACATCAACTGGCCATAAGATTGAAAAAAAACAAAAAGGAATCCTCTCTGAGTCTAATAGTATAATTCCCATTCCATCCCCTTCTTACTATTTTTCTGGGATAATGAGTTTATTCACAACTTTTCCTCCTGTGTTCACAAACTGCTACTTCTTTTCTTTTATTGATTCATTTCACGTCTAGTATAACTGGAAAATTACTCCTTTCACAGCATTAAATTTTTGTATTGTTTTTTCCATTTCAGTAACTATATGATAGATATAAGTCTTAGTTTCTTTTTCTGTAATAATGATTGAGGTGCATATAATGGACAAATAGAAAATGTTTTATATAAAATTGCCTAATGGAAGCACTTTTCCTTGTTTAAAAAACACAGTATCTTCCATTTTTATGTCTATTTGATGCTGTTTCTCAACTCTCAATTTAGCTTTCCCTGGTGGGAGTCATCATTACTTGCTCCTAGCAAGCAGAAAAATTGCAACAAAGTCATTTGGTTTCTCCCATTTTCTTTATTCCATATTTTTGAAGTCACCTCTGTAATGAGATGGCTGTAAAGGCTATTTTGTTTGCCTTCTCCAATGCTATTTTTTTTCTCTTTCTGCAATATTATCCATGTACCTTGTACTCTATTTAAATCCTAGGTTAAAACTTAGTTTGTATGTGTTAACTAGATGTATTTTCTCTCAATCAAGACTAAAGTAGTTGTATTTTGAGTAACATTTATGAATCTTGAAGACTATGTTTATTGTATGACTCTGATTTTTATGAAATTAATAACTTTTCTAATTAAATTGAAATTATTAAAACATAAGTTAATGTGAGTTTAGATGTCATCANGTTCTCATAAATTGTGCTTACTAAATATCAGTAACATGGCAGACACCTGTAGACCTTTAAGTTGTATAATTTTTATATGATTATTTTTATCTTTTTATCTTTTGGCCACACCATGCAGCATGAGAGATATTATTTCCCTGACCAGGGATCAAACTCATGTACCCTGTTTTGCAAGCATGGAGTCTTAACCATAGGGCCACAAGGAAAGTCTCTTATGTGACTGTTTTTATGGTCAGATTCTAAGGTCATTAAGTCTATTTGCAGGCTTTTTAAACACTTGATTTCTGACTTACCTTTCTCTGATGTTATTTACTTAAGTACAAATACTGATCTTAATTTTAGAGATTGATAATAAAGCACCACAGTTAATCACATGCCAAATTTCTAAAGATGCTTATGGGGAAATAATACCTGTTTATAGATGTTGCATTACTTTATTTAGAAGCAATATTTTTTTTTCTGTTAAATAATTTTTTTTTCTCTTGATAAATCTTTTGGGATGGANAAAAAAAAAAAAAAAAAAAAAAAAAAAAAATCCTAGCCTACCCTAACCATTACTCTTCTTGGAAATTTAATAAGCATTTAAACATTTCTGGTCTCTTTCTTTGATACAATGAATTGTTGGACTGAATTGTCTCAAAGATTTTCAGCTTTAAATTTCTAACAGTCTAGTTTCTGTTTCATATATACAGTTAATTAGAAGTTATATAAAAGCAATGTTGGTCAGATGAGAAAGGATTCATTTTGCTTAAGCAGGTGATCACTGGCAGAAGGTTAAAATGGAGCTTGTTGCTGTTGTTCAGTTGCGAAATCTGGACAACTAGTGTCTGACTCTGTGACCCCAGGGACTGTAACATGCCAGACTCTGTGTCCTCTACTATCTCCCAGAGTTTGCTCAGGCTCATGTCGATTGAGTTGGTGATGCTATCCAGCCATCCCATCCTCTGCCACTTTCTTCTCCTTTTCCCTTCAGTCTTTCCCAGCATGTGTCTTTTCCAATGGTTTGGCTATTCTCACCAGGCGACCAAAGAATTATAGGAGCTTCAGCTTCAGCATCAGTCCTTTCAATGAATATTCAGGGTTGATTTCCTTTAGAATTGACTGGTTTGATCTTGCTGTCCAAGGGACTCTCAAGAGTCTCTCAATGCCACAGTTCAGAAGCATCTATTGGCACTCACCTTTTCATGGCCCAACTCTCATATCCATACATGACTACTGAAAAAAACATAGCGTTGACTATACAGATCTTTGTAAGCAAAGGGATGTCTCTGCTTTTTAATATGGTTTAATATGGCTTTCCTTCCAATGACCAAGTGTCTTTTAATTTCACGGCTGTGGTTACTGTCTGCAATGATTTGGGAGCCCAAGAAAATAAAATCTGTCATCATTTCCACTTTTTCCCCTTCTATGTGCTGTGAACTGTTGGGACCAGATGCCCTGATCTTAGATTTGTAATGTTGAGTTTCAAGCCAGCTTGTTCATTCTTCTCTTTTACCCTTATCAAGAGGCTTTTTAGTTACTCTTCCTTTTTTGCCATCAGAGTGGTATCATCTGCATATCTGAGGTTGTTGACATCTCCCCCTGAAATCTTGATTCCAGCTTGTGATTCATCCAGCCCAGCATTTCACATGATGTACTCTGCATAAAGGTTAAATAAGCAGGGTGACAATATACAGCCTTTCCCAATTTTGAACTAGTCCCTTGTTTCATGTCTAGTTCTAACTGTTCCATTCTTCCCTGCATACACGTTTCTCAGGAGACAAGTAAGGTGGTCTGGTGCTCACATTTCTTTAAGAATTTTTGTTTGTTGTGATTCGCACAGTCAAAGGCTTTAGGGTAGTCAACGAAGCAAAACTAAAGGCTTTTTGGCAATTCCCTCTCTTTCTCAATGAGAAATAAAGCTTAGTGGTATTAACTAGAAATAATTACACTAAGCTTCCACACTGGGTCATGGTCACAGATAAATTATCTGTGATTACATTTCCTCTATACCCCAACTTTGTTCATAATCTATTCCCTGTGAAAGATATTGCTCAAAATCCTGGCCTTTTAGTTTTCTGTGAAATTTTATTCTGATAGCTTTATCTTAAGTTTCATCAACTTTTTCTATGGCCAAATTCATACCATAAAAGTCCAATCTTGGATACTGCTCTACACAAAAAACATAACAAACATCTCAACACAATTTTAATTTCCTTCTCATTTATTACTCCAGAAACTGTTCTCTTTATATTTTGGTTCCTAACACAGTATCTCATTGGGAATTCTATCCCTCCCATTTATAGGCCTAAATTCTCCAGTGAAACCGAAAACCTGGAAAAATGTAATGGTGGCTTTCTTCATGCCTGCTCTTGGGTTGCTGAGCCTTGGATTGGCACCTCAGTACTAGACAGTTTCAGTACTAATATTCATAGTCCTGTGCATCAGTGACGCTTTTAACAGCTTGGGCAATCAATTATGTCAACATTTTTCAGCTTTGTGAAACTTCCCAGTTCTCCCATCAGCAGAAATTTAAATTTTCTGTTCAGACAGAAAAGAATTGATCAATACCTCAAATTCCAACTACTAATCTGTGTGTGCATGCTAGATTGCTTCAGTTGTATCTAACTGCTTGTGACCCCGTGGACTTTAGCCTGCCTGGCTCCTCTGTCCATGGAATTCTCCAGCAGGAATACTGGTGTAGGTTGCCATGTCCTCCTTCAGGGGATCTTCCCAAAACAGGGATTCAGCTATGTCTCTTAAGTCTCCTGCACTGTCAAGTGAGTTCTTTGCTGCTGAGTCACCTGGGAAGCCCTTAGCTACCAAACTACAAACTAGTATAAATTCCCACCCTTTCCCTATTCTTTCTGCCACAGTTCTGCAGTTGTCATTCTTCCCTTCTTAAATCAATCTTAAAGTTGGCCTTTAAACAATTTTGTTCTATTTCCCATTAGAGTCAGTATCTTCAGATTTTTCAACTGTATTATCTTTGTCCATATGTATTTATACATCTTAGAAACACTCCAGTATGAACAGAAAATGTCCTTTTTTAAAGGACATTTAAAGAATTAGCTATAATTCTATTTTTTGCATTTTAATCTTTGTTCCTATTTCACCATCTCTCATTTGTACATGTAAGGGTTCAGTTCAGTCGCTCAGTCATGTCCAACTCTTTGCGACTCCATGGACTGCAGCCACCTTGTCTTCTGTCATCCCCTTCTCTTCCTACCTTCAATCTTTCCCAACATCAGGGTCTTTTCAAATGCGTCAGTTCTTTGCATCAGGTGGCCAAAGTATTGGAGTTTCAGCTTCAGCATCAGTCTTTCCAATGAATATTCAGGACCATTTCCTTTAAGATGGATTGGCTGGATCTCCTTGCTGTCCAAGGTACTCTTGCCCAGAATGCTACTGGAGATCTGTGGAGAAATAACTCCAGAAACAATGAAGAGATGGAGCCAAAGCAAAAACAACACCCAGCTGTGGATGTGACTGGTGATGGAAGTAAAGTCTGATGCTATAAAATGCAATATTGCATAGGAACCTGGAATATTAGGTCCATGAATTAAGGCAAATTGGAGGTGGTTGAACAGGAGATGGCAAGAGTGAACATCAACATTTTAGGAAACAGTGAACTAAAATGGACAGGAATGGGTGAATTTAACACAGATGATCATTATGTCTACTACTGTGGGCAGGAATCCCTTAGAAGAAATGAAGTAGCCATCATGGTCAACAAAAGAGTCCGAAATGCAGTACACCTAACAGTTTATGTGAAAGCACCTTGGCAAATGGCATCAGGGATTTCCAAGACACTGCAGTCAGGGGCCATGCCTTAGGCTTCTTGCTTAACCTCTCACTACCCTTCTGAATAAGTAACACTCTTTTTAAACACTATCTTCTCTTCAAATTTTATTTTACTTTCTCCAGGTATTTTTCCTACTTTCTCAATTTTTCCAGTGGTCTGTACCATCTTTGAATGTTGAATTTCCTCATGACTTTCCTCTTCCTCAATTCAATTTTCAATGTACTCTTCCTCTTATATATATTACCAGAGCTCACCAAAGCCTATAAATACATATTTCTAATACCCTTTTTTGAGCTTTAAATATGTGCGCATATTTATTAGGTATCTGTTTATCTATCTATCTATTCTTTTATCTATCATCTACCATCTCTATAGACCACAATTTAAACTCAAAAGCAAAATATCTGTCCATCTGGACCAATTATCCATTCCCCACAAGGTGCCAGATGTGTGAATTTCTTCTAGAATAGCAATCTTGTCTCCTCTCTAACCTCTCAATCACTCTCTGATTAAAGAAGAAGTTATCTGATTGAGTTTTGAAAAAAGAGCAGAGCATGCTTAGCTCAGTCCCCTCCCCCCATATCATAAATACTCCATCAGTAAGCTGCCTTTTATTTAATCTTATGGTGTACTCAATTGCTTGAAAAAGTAAGATAAGAGATAGAAGTGGATTTCATCTTCTTTTTCCTTATGCTCTTCACCCTTACACATCCAACTGACCTTGTACTTCTCCAAACTCTCACTGTTACTGTTCTGTTTCTGCCTCCTCTCTCTCCTGATTACTCCACTGGCATTCTCTCCTCACTTCTTATATTGTATACAGCTCCAATTATACTTTAAAATGCATAGCTATTAATGTTACCGTATCACTTAAAAATACTTTCAGTATTTGTAGTTATCTACAGGAAAAAATCCAAACTTTTAATCTGTCTAAAAATTGGTGTACAATTGGATCCTTGTACTTCCCTTTCTTACTCACTATCCACCAGCTTGTTCTTTAAGAATTAGCGGTAGTCTTCTCAGAAGTCTTCAGCATGCTATATATTTTTACCAACTCAGAATTTTTATGCATCCTATTCCTTTCCTCTGAAACAATCTCAACCTTCTCCATCTGAACCTATTCACTTGGATAATATCTATTATCCTTTCAGATTTTAGTTCTCAGTTAATAGCTAATTCTCATGAAGTGAGTGAAAGTCATTCAAATGTGTCCTACTCTTTGTGACCCCATAGACTATACAGTCTGTGGAATTCTCCAGGCCAGAACTGGAGTGGATAACTGTTCCCTTCTCCAGGGTGATTCTCATGAAAGTTATTTATTGATTACTGAAATAGAATAGGTAAACAATCGTATGCTGCTTTGCGCTCTGTATTGCATTCTGTATTTTACAGTATATAATGGAAATTCTAACTCTAAGTTAACTATCTATAATGATCTCTGTAGTATTGTCTTCCTTGCTAGACTATAAACCTATAAAGGCAGGGGCTATCTTTTCTCAGGGACACGATGGACTCTCCAACATATTGAGTTCAGTATTAATAGCCAACAAAGAAGTAGGAATTTCCCAGAAAACTATGACACAAAGAAGGCAAGGAAAATATGGAAATATGAATGGTTACTTTGCATCTGGTGGAATATAAGTAAGAGAGCAAGTATGAATATCAATGGGGCTGAAATAGCATAAAATAGAAATTTTGTGACTACTAGAATATTTAAATGATGTACAGTTACAATGTTTCTTTCTTTTCAGACTACTGTAATTATGAAATTTAATATAAATGATAGTATCCCATCTAACTACATAATAAAACCATGATCTCAAGTTCCATTTTTGACTTAACAGAATAACTCTTAAGTCAGTTATTTAAAGGTGAATATTTTATTGTTGGATCTGAAAAATATTTGAGCTCTAAGGAAGAACAAAATACAAATTAATACATTATCTTTTACTTATTTTTGGAGCACTTGTAGTTTTAATGTAAATATCGATTTCTGCCTTAATTTTATTGTCAATATATAAAAGATTGATAGATTGATGCATATCATACCATTATTATGAAAGACGTTTTACTTTTCTTTGTTAATTAATTCAGGAAGAACATCTTAAGACAAACAGGTTAAAGTTTGACTATCTACCTCATTTTAAATTTATTTGTCTCTTCTTGGGTGTTCCTAATTATTATCCATAAATAATTACTACTAGTAGTAGTATTGCTATTACTACTGTTACTAATTTAGAGGGACCTGGTAGACTACAGTCCATAGGGTCACACAGAGTTGGACATGGCTGAAGTAACTTAGCACTCATGCATATATTTATATACTGCTACTGACAATATATATATACATTGTTGTTGTTGTTCAGTTGCCTAGTCGTGTCCGACTCTTTGCAACACCATGGGCTGTAGCACTCCAGGCCTTTCAGTCCCTCACCAACTCCCACAGTTTGCCCAAGTTCATGTCCATTGCATCAGTGATGCCGTCCAGCCATTTCATCCTTTGACGCCCTCTTTTCCTCCTGCTCTCAATCTCTCTCAGCATCAGGGACTTTTCCAATGAGTCAACTGTTCACATTTGATGACCAAAACACTGGAGTTTCATCTTTAGCATCAGTCCTTCAACAAGTATTCATGGGTTATCTCCCTTAAGATTGACTGGTTTGATCTCCTTGCTGTCCAAGGGACTCTCAGGAGTCTTCTCTTAGCACCACAGTTTAAAGGCACTTTTAAAAGGTTCAATTCTTTGGTACTTCAAATAATTTTATATATATATATATATATATATATATATATA
>SJYQ01004224.1:0-20029 GCA_006410935.1 Redunca redunca
GCTGGAATCAAGATTGCCGGGAGAAATATCAATAACCTCAGATATGCAGATGATACCACCTTTATAGCAGAAAGTGAAGAGGAACTAAAAAGCCTCTTGATGAGAGTGAAAGAGGAGAGTGAAAAGGTTGGCTTAAAGCTCAACACTCAGAAAACAAAGATCATGGCATCTGGTCCCATCACTTCATGAGAAATAGATGAGGAAACAGTGGAAACAGTGTCAGACTTTATTTTTTGGGCTGCAAAATCACTGCAGATGGTGACTGTAGCCATGAAATTAAAAGACGCTTACTCCTTGGAAGGAAAGTTATGACCAACCTAGATAACATATTGAAAGGCAGAGACATTACTTTGCCAAAAAAGGTCCAACTAGACAAGGCTATGGCTTTTCTATTGGTCATGTATGGATGTGAGAGTTGGACTGTGAAGAAAGCTGAGCCCTGAAGAACTGATGCTTTTGAACTGTGGTGTTGGAGAAGACTCTTGAGAGTCCCTTGGACTGCAAGGAGATCCAACCAGTCCATTCTGAAGGAGATCAGCCCTGAGTGTTCTTTGGAAGGAATGATTCTAAAGCTGAAACTCCAGTACTTTGGCCACCTCATGCAAAGAGTTGACTCATTGGAAAAGACTCTGATGCTGGGAAGGATTGGGGGCAGGAGGAAAATGGGACGACATAGGATGAGATGGCTGGATGGCATCACCAACTCGATGGACATGAGTTTGGGTAAAGTCCGGGAGATGGTAATGGACAGGGAAGCCTGGTGTGCTGTCATTCATGGGGTCACAAAGCCTCGGATACAACTGAGCGACTGAACTGAACTGACCTGAAGGACAAAAGAGCAGATAAAATCAAGGAGGGTCTTGGAATGCAGGAATGGAAAAACCAGATCCTTATTGTCCTTGCCTCCCCCATGTTGTTACTACTAATGGATTTCAGGTCCTCCTGAGCAGTATAACCTGTCTCCCTTCCTACTCCATAGGGAGAAGATATTTGCCTTACTCTTCCCTCAACCGCCCTACCCAGTATATGTGCCTCATCCAATCAGCAAATGACCCACAAAACCCCTGTTCCACTCCTTGTACCACAGGTTTAAGGGTGTACTAAGGACCACTCTTCAACGTTGGTTCTTCCTTGAGCTGGCCCACTGTTCTAACAGTGTCTAACTAACAGTGTCTCCCACTCTAATAAACTTTATTTCCCTCTCATTCTGTCTCATGTTGGAAA
Organism: Redunca redunca; assembly: GCA_006410935.1. Classification (NCBI taxonomy): domain Eukaryota; kingdom Metazoa; phylum Chordata; class Mammalia; order Artiodactyla; family Bovidae; genus Redunca; species Redunca redunca. The sequence continues at coordinate 1,225 of SJYQ01004224.1, forward strand.
TTCTTTCCCAACCCGCACCTGGGCCATGACACTAATGAGAGGTAGACAAAAGGCATAATGGGATGAATATAGTCCCATGCACATTTAAAGGTAAGAAAAGAAACCTCTTGAACAATGAGAGGTTTTAGGGAGTAAAAATTCTCCTTACTTGAAATATTTAAAACAAGACCAAGCAAAGCACTTGCAAGACTGCCATTTTTGGCAGGAAGATGGGTTAGATTCTTCTGTAGAGTTCCTCCTTCTTGAAATTCTTGTATTTTGTAATACGACATTATTAGTTCATCATATCATGTACTGAGACAATTTTTGCTTATGTGCAATGGCTAGATTTGAGCAATTGAAAAATGCAGCCAACAAGGAACTCTGAGACAATTGCTTGTGCAGAAAACCTCATGACCTTAGCTGCACCGTGACCTCTTGCTAAATGCAAGGCTTAGTTTTCTTCCAGGTAGGATATTAGCTATGAATATACTGAAATGTGAATACACTCAACTCTTTCATTGAAGAGTTTGATTACTACTGTAGAGAAGACACATGTAATATTTGTCACCTGAGCATTTTTTTGTCATTCATTCTCTACCAACTCCATTTCCTCTGCTTGTAAAATACAAGTTGACCCTTCTCTGCAAAGATCTTTTTCTACTTGAGAAAAGGAATCATGTTGGAAATGACTCAATATATGCTTATGTACCACACCCCCACACACACACCCCACAAAAATTGAAAACTCCCAACCATGGAAAACACATTTTTAAAAACTCTTTCAAATGTTTTGACTTGTAACATGATGTTTTCACTTCCTGCCTGATTATCCATTCTCATGTTGACAGGCAAAATGTGTTCTTTTTTGTTATCTTCTCTCTTAAAATGAGTATGAGAAGCAAAGACCACCTGTTGCCATTTAGAAATATAGTTTTCTTTTAAATCCACTTGACATTTTAAAACTTCACATCTGCTACTTTGTGATAACATTTTCCTTTATAGATCATGTGGTTTCTAAAATGGTGTCATGTGAGTCGAAATCTAGCCAAGAATTTTTTTTTTTTTTTTTTTAATTCCTAAGCTTAGGGTTTTTAGGATTCCATCCCCTATAGGGAAAAGCATGCATGGTGATTATACCACATTCTTATCTAAAATATATGAAGCACATTTCTTCTGTGTCTGTTCTGATCATTTGTGAGTGCATGAACTACTGGGTTGAAATTGGCTATTTATGGTTGCCCAAGTAAAATAGTCCTCACTGATCAGGGTGGCCTTTTGTAGGTGAGAGACTGGGCAGTGTCCTGGACTGGCCATTCCTCCTTTAGAGTCTTCTTACAGGTGACAGAAGGGTGTGACTTCTCTCCCTAGTATACTCACATTCCGGCTGAGACAGTAGGGTGGCCATGGGCATATGGCAACAGACTTCTACCTACCTGCTTCCCTTTTCCTTTCCTCATTTAGTTTGACTAATGTTCAATCCTTGTGAGCTTTCCTAACGAAGAGGAATAATTTCTAGCCTTCCTTCAAAAGCCCGGGCAGTGTGATGTGTACTCGACAAGATAAACCTTTATCCTCATCCCTCCTCACTGGGCCTTAGGAGGGTCTTAGTCACCAAAGAGGTTCAGGTAGTAGCAATGTTTGCTGTTGGTGCACTTTCAGAGGCTGGGATAATTTCATGGCCTGCAAATGGAGATAAGAGGCGGGCTGCAGAAGGGGCAGCCATTGCTGGTAGATAAGAACATATTATTCTGTGCCAGAGGTTAATGAGGATTGTCAGTGTGGTGGTGATTTTTCCAATTCTCTGTCCCCTCTGTGACAGAGGATGTGGCCTGAGACAAAGACAGGATCCTATTTCCAAAAACCCCTGTTGCTTCATGAATCATGTGTAAGAGATACCTCTTGGGAACAGCTTCTATCCCAATACACCATGTCTGTCTGTCATATTCTGTCCACATTCCTGGCATAAGCTTTCCCCAGCTGCCCTCATTTGCCAAATGGTTAATCTGCTCTTAGCTGTTTTCTTGCAAAGCTTTAACTTTTTTTCTGTATTTCATTCTTTCTCTTTTGTTTCTGAGAAGGGAATATAAATAACAAAAATATATTTCAAGTAAACACTTAAATATCTATGTCAGCTTTAGTAGAGGACTCTGGGTAATAACAATCCATGAAGGAATCAAAGTTAATTTTTATATTTGTTTTTAGGATGCAACCAGTCAGACACCACTAAATGTTCCTTCTGAATACTCAGCCAGGGCCCCTCCCTCCCCATGGCCAATGTCTGCACAGGAGTCCATATCTGGAGAAATCCAGGCCCTGCAATTGTAAATGATTCAGACTCAGTGACTGAATGACTAGCACACATTTCCAGTGGATTTTTTCCCCCTTATGCTTATCTGAATAGCTGCAAGTAGGTTCTGTTATTTTAAAAATGAAAATATTGAGTTTGGCCAATAAGTTCATTTGGGTTTTCCTGTTAGAAACAATGGAAAAACCCAAATGAACTTTTTGGGCCAACTCAGTATTTAGTGGACCAGTTCATAACATGACAGATATCATTCAGCCTAAAGAAAGCAATTTACCACAATCAGGTTGTTTCACCTGGGAATAAGAAGGGGCATCTTGAGAAAATGAAAGGACTTTTTGGCTCTGGTTCAAAGGCATTGTTGTGTTGTTATCTAGTAATTAATACTGGACTTCCATGGTGGCTCAGTGGTAAAGAAGTCACCTGCCAATGTAGGAGACATGGGTTTGATCCCTGGCTCAGGAAGATCCTCTGGAGAAGGAAATGGGAGCCCACTCCAATATTCTTGCCTGAGAAATGCCATGGACAGAGCATGGCAGGCTACAGTCCATGTGGTCACAAAGAGTTGGACACAACTTAGCAATGAAACAATACAAATGACAACAAATAATTAATAACATATCCCAATTATTATGTGCTTACCACGAACCATACATTGAGCTAATTTTGCATGCTTGCTCTCATTTAATCCTATGGAAACTTCCTGAAGTAGGTGTATATCTCTCTTTGATGGATGAGGATACTGACTTAGAATGATGAAGCAACTTGCCTGAGATCACATGACTAAGAAGAGATTGAATAGGGTCTTTCTGCTTCCAACTCCTATTTTCTTTCCTGCTTTCCAATAAAGCAACAGACTTGGTCTTCAAACTAGCAGTGCCATAGGATCTCTTTCCAGTTTCTGAATTTCTCAGTCCTCCTCATTTTTCCATACTGGCATAAGATCTTGAATATAAGAGTTTCTAACAAAAATGAATCCTTGTTGAGAAGGTCATAACTGGAGTCCATGACTCCTGGCTCCTAATGCAGAGCTCTTTCACAGATTTACCAGTCCCTTTCTTGAGGCTAGAGACAATGGCAAACTATCTTCATAAGCCCTTCCCTCATTTACCCCCACTCTCCTTCCACTCCACAGCCCATTATCTTTCATTGCTGTACTTATATTCAAAGACCATGTCCCTCCTTGACATTTAGTTGAATGTTTGCTCTCTGTTTATTATGTTTCCCCATAATAGATCACCCACCCTAGGATAAGAGAAACTTTGCTTCATTCTCTGCTGTCCTCAAGACCTAGAAGAGTATTGGGCCAGAAAGTGAAAGTGAAAGTGAATCACTCAGTCCTGTCTGACTCTTTGCGACCCCATGGACTGTAACCCACCAAGCCGTTCTGTCCATGGGATTTTCCAGGCAATAGTACTGGAGTGGATTGCCATTTCCTTCCCCTAAGAAGCCCTCAATTGGGCCCTAAGAAACCCTCCATAAGTATCTGTGGGACAAATGAATGAGGACACAGCCTTGGTCAGATGATCCCATTCCCTTGAACTCACTGGTGTTTTAAATTTATCAAAACCTCCTCTCTCTCCTTCACATACTATATACAAAGAGCTGTGAACATTTTTTAAAGTACTCTAGAAGCAATGTTTTTTTTGTTTTATAAAAATGATTTAATACATCATTAATATAGTAATGTTTCATATTCAGGACATGTCTATCCACAAGGCCTATCCTTTTGAAAGCTTAAGCCAATTTGTAATTAAATGCACTTCAGAAATATATTGCTTTAATTTATCTTGCCATATCATAGCACTCAAAAAAGTTTCTTTCTCCTCACCCTCTCAATATAAAAAAACAAATTCCAAAACCCCAAACAAAAACTGTTCTGTCATACTTCTTCAGCTTTTTGTAAACTCTTTCAAATAGTCATTAATTTTAAACAGAATGTATATATGTTATGTCATGTTAACCATGTTAATAGGTCCAGATTTTCTAACTTTGAAAGATGTAGAGAAAATTTAAGCTTGCATGTTATTTTTTGGGGCGGTATTCCCTGTGCTTTGTAGAGTGTTCAAGAATTAGAATTTAGACTACACTAGAAACTTTCTGAGGAATTAATATTTACAAAAATTTGAGTGTCAGAGTGTTAAGAAGGGACATTGGAGCTGGGAGCTGGAGGAAAAGTTGGGGAGAAAATACTTTTACACTTCTAATGTTAATCTAGGGAATCTTTCTTTGCACTTGGATAAAGGGGGAAAGCTTTCTCCTTATTTCACAATGCAACTGCATAAAAAGTGATCTTCCTTGCATATGGATATGACTCAATCTCAAAGAGTTTTCTCAGCCAAAGTTATCAGCTTCTCTTACTTTTTCTTCAACAATAAAGGCTTTTGCTTTCTCTTTTCTCACCTCGCCATGGTGAGCTTTTGCCATGAAATTTCTTCCAAAAGATCCAAATTCCCACTGACTCTTTTTACTTTAAAGTGTTTACTTAACAGCAAATGATCAATGTTGAGCCAAATAGGGAAGAAATCATATGTAGAGTACGTTTCTTTATATCTCTCAGCACATGTTCTCCTATTTTAAATGCTAACATGGCAAACTATGTTGGATAAGCATTCTGTGGTGTCCATGTGTTCATTATTTTGCAACAGAAAGTGCAGATACTCCATCCTTGAAAATTGCTTTCTGAGACTGGATGCTGCACCATGTCTCCTAGCTCATATTTGTCCTCAATAAAGAGGTATTATAGGAAGAATTTGCTTGTTGCTGGAGTAATTCTTTCCTATAAAAATGGATTAAGATATATTGATATTTATTCTTTTAGGAAACACTACTCTGGGGTGTGTGTGTGTGTGTGTGTGTGTTTAGTATGCAACTATTTACCAGCTAGATTAACTTTTTCAGATAATGCTCCCTAAAAAAAAAGAAAGTCAAGGGTTAAGGGTATGGCAACTCTAAAAGGGCAGATCTGGGTTTGAGTTTTCCAGCTTTGGGCAAGTACTGTGCTTGATTCTTCATCTACACAGTGGAGACAGTCAGAGTATCTATCTTAAAATAGAATTAAGGGTTAAAGAGTTGATCTGTGTAAAGCACTCACCACAAAGCTCAGCTGATACATCCTTAGTTTATGTTAACTACTTCTATCATTTATTCAGTTGGCAAGTGAACATACATTGAAGCCAACCAGGGTTTAGAAAGGGATGATCAATGGCTTATGGGCCTTAATGATTTAATATATTGTCCTTGGAAAATTTTTCTCTGACTCTCTAAGTTACGGTAGGCAACCACTGGTACAAACTTTTAAGCATCTTTTACAAGATTTACCAGTTTTATTTGTGTGATTAACCATTTAGGGTCTATTAGGTGATGGAAGGGGAGAAGGCAATGGCAACCCACTCCAGTACTCTTGCCTGGAAAGTCCCATGGACGGAGGATCCTGGTGGGCTGCAGTCCATGGGATTGCGAAGAGTCGGGCCACGACTGAGTGACTCCCCTTTCACTTTTCCCTTTCATGCATTGGAGAAGGAAATGGCAACCCACTCCAGTGTTCTTGCTTGGAGAATCCCAGGGACAGGGGAGCCTGGTGGGCTGCAGTCTATGGAGCTGCACAGAGTCGGACATGACTGAAGTGACTTAACAGGTGATGGAAGGGATCCTATGCATTTTGTTTACTGCTGTGTGCCCTGTGCATCTTCCATAACCTAGAACAAAGTGGGCACTGAAAACCACTGGGTAAATGAATGATTGATTCAGGAAAGAGTTATAAGGTTCTCATGTACCTGGCAGAGCTCCTTTGTGAATGAATGAATGGAGAGATGAATGGATGGATGAACTCTTCTAGTTTCATTTGACTTCTCTGGCTGCTCTTTGTCCGTGTCCTTTGCTGGCTTTTTCTTATTCGATCAGTGTCTAATTTTGTGTGTGTTTATGTAATCGGCATATCCAATTCCATGTTAGGAGAACATATTGATTGGTTATATATGATGCTAGAATCTGCATCTTAGAAATGGAAACATTGTCTTTGAGGTCTTAAAATAGGCTCCATCTCTATATTTTGCCTGATACTATCAAAAGTCCCCTTTGATGACGAATTCTACAAGCCTGCAGATACTTGAGGGTCTCTGTGCAGTTGGTTTCAGTACATCAAGTCTGCTATAAAAATAGCACCTTATATGCACCTAGAGGAAAATTGGATGTAAGTGCCCCTTCCATGGGTGATGGTAGTTTAGTGGCTAAGTCGTGTCTGACTCCTGCAATCCCGAGGATGGTAGCCTGCCAGGCTCCTCTCCAGGGATTCTCCAGGCAAGAATACTGGAGTGGGGTGCCAATTCCTTCTCCATCTTCCAAGGGTAACCCTCACTAAGTTCCTATTGAGTTTTGTCACATAATAGCCCATTGTTGCTAGATCCGCTATTTTTTTCAAGAGAAGTTAGAAATCTACATTTCTGTTTGAAATTCTTTTATTTAAAATATTCTCAATGAATTCTTTCATTTTTATTAAAAAATACTTCTAATGGCTTAATTCAGCTCACGAGAAATCTGTTTGGACAATTATGTCTGTACAAATCAGAATCACTTACTGTTAAATGAAAAAAAACTAAAAGTTCCCTAAATAGTGTGAGAAAAGAGACTCCAAAAGATGTCTACAAAGAGTTGGTGGTTCAGCAGCTATAAACACAGGCTTTATATTCCTACAGATCTAGGTTTCCATTGTGACCTTGGACAAATTAACCTCTCTGAGATTGTTTCTACCACTAATGTCACCCCCCGCCCCGGGGTGGGGGGGGCTGATTTAACAGAGAGGAACATAAACTTGTACCTATACTTTCTAGAGTGCTCAGTTTATTAAATGTATATACCTGATGGTGTGATCACTAATCTAGAGCCAGACATCCTGGAATGTGAAGTCAAGTGGGCCTTGGAAAGCATCGCTATGAACAAAGCTAGTGGAGGTGATGGAATTCCAGTTGAGCTGTTTCAAATCCTGAAATATGATGCTGTGAAAGTGCTGCACTCATTATGCCAGCAAATTTGGAAAATTCAGCAGTGGCCACAGGACTGGAAAAGGTCAGTTTTCATTCCAATTCCAGAGAAAGGCAANTAGTCCCATCACTTCATGGGAAATAGATGGGGAAAGAGTGGAAGCAGTGTCAGATTTTATTTTGGGGGCCTCCAAAATCACTGCAGATGGTGACTGCAGCCATGAAATTAAAAGACGCTTACTCCTTGGAAGAAAAGTTATGACCAACCTAGATAGTATATTCAAAAGCAGAGACATTACTCTGCCGACTAAGGTCCATCTAGTCAAGGCTAATGTTTTTCCTGTGGTCATGTATGGATGTGAGAGTTGGACTGTGAAGAAGGCTGAGTGCCAAAGAACTGATGCTTTTGAACTGTGTTGTTGGAGAAGACTCTTGAGAGTCCCTTGGACTGCAAGGAAATCCAACCAGTCCATTCTGAAGGAGATCAGCCCTGGGATTTCTTTGGAAGGAATGATGCTGAAGCTGAAACTCCAGTACTTTGGCCACCTCATGCAAAGAGTTGACTCATTGGAAAAGACTTTGATGCTGGGAGGGATTGGGGGCAGGAGGAAAAGGGGACAACAGAGCATGAGATGGCTGGAGGGCATCACAGACTCGATGGATGTGAGTCTGAGTGAACTCCGGGAGATGGTGATGGACAGGGAGGCCTGGCATGCTGCGATTCATGGAGTCGCAAAGAGTTGGATACGACTGAGTGACTGAACTGGACTGAACTGAACATTCAAAACTTGAAACATAAGGTTGATCATTTTATAAAACTATACTTTGTTATATTAATGGCTTGATCGTAATTCTGTGTTTTCCCCACAAGTTTATATATTTGCAACTTGTGTCTTTTCCCTAGAATGATTCCAGCAAATTAATAATCATCAATTATCCTGCCAATAATTATATAGTTTCCTATCCTATAAGTATTATTAGCAACTTATCTATGTCTTATTAGTATCTTATTATTATCAGTAGGGCCATCTAACTCTCTGAGGGCATTTGGCTAACTAATCATCTCATTATCATCTGTTGAACCCTCTTTCTATTTTGGTCATTGAGTATGACCGTTGACTTAACCTCATTTTACTTGGTTACCTGTGATCATAATAAGTATTTCTTATTTAGGGGTTTATTTAAAACATTCTTTGACTGATCCAGTATTTCTGTATCTACCCTTCTCTATTTGGACAGCAAGTGCATATCTATACCTTATGAGCAGCTGTACAGGAGAATAAATGGAAGAAACAACACACCTACATATAGTTTTGCTTTTAATTATTATAACCAATTTAAAAGTAAATATATATATTTATAGCCATTCTTATTTTTGCATTAGAACTACCTTGTAATTCACTTTCTGTCAACTTTCCCCATTTGTTACTGGGGTAGAATCATGGTCTCCCATAGACTCAAACTTGTTCCATTTAGCCAAAATCACTTTTCTCTTTTTGATGCTCAATTTGCCTTAACTTGGTGATTAAGAGTCTCTTTAAACTGGCCATTTGTCCTGATGGTCTCAAGAGCACCATCATTCTTTAGCAAAGTTTCAGTGTTCCAGGCTTCTTGATATTATTTTTGAGTTCCAGGCAGGGGATCAGCTACTCTCTGCAAATATCAGGTTTCTTTTTAACAGAAACGTACTAGAAGCTAACAGTTGGGCCCTAGAGATCCACATAAAGAAATGATGGAATTAAAGGGCTTCTGACACTGTTAAAAGAGAGAAAAAAAAAACAAACTGAATTCTTACCATTTTTTCCAACTTAGCTATTATGTCACACATTCTTCCCTTAAATATAATTTTCTAAGTAATTTTCTCCACATCAAAAAATAAATAAAGCACCTTCTACCATAAAAATCAAACCTCAAAAATCTCCTCAACCATACTGTAATTGTGTAATCTCTGTTACAATCCTTCTATACTCCTACATTCAACTAGTCACTTTGGGAATTCTTCCTCCCATGAAATAAAAATATTTGTATATTTTGATCTCTTCCCCGTGTACCTGACTACCTAACACAGAGCTTCTAGATCCCTTGGAATTTCCTGGGTAAGAAGAGCATCTTTTATTTGAATGAGGTGACTCTTGGTGGTCCCCTAGATGAGAGCTGTTCACCAGAAAGAGTAAGCCATGATTAGAAGCTTCCCATTCTACAGAGAGGTGAAAGGGGTTAGAAATGGAGTTAGTAACTGATTCAGTTCAGTTCAGTTCAGTTCAGTCGCTCAGTCGTGTCCGACTCTTTTCGACCCCATGAATCGCAGCACACCAGGCCTCCCTATCCATCACCATCTCCCAGAGTTCACTCAGACTCACGTCCATCGAGTCAGTGATGCCATCCAACCATCTCATCCTCTGTCGTCCCCTTCTCCTCGTGCCCTCAATCCCTCCCAGCATCAGAGTCTTTTCCAATGAGTCAACTCTTCGCATGAGGTGGCCAAAGTACTGGAGTTTCAGCTTTAGCATCATTCCTTCCAAAGAAATCCCAGGGCTGATCTCCTTCAGAATGGACTGGTTGGATCTGTTATACCTATGTAATGAAGTCTCCGTAAAAACCCCCGAAGTATGGAGTATGGAGATCTTCGATGTTGGTGAACACATTTGTGGTGGTGATGATGTGCCCCAAATCCACACACAAACTCTGCACTAGGGATCCTTCCAGACTTTGCTTTATGTACTTCTTCATCTAGCTGTTCTTTTGTATCCTTTAAAATATCCTTTGTACTAAGTCAGCAGTAGTAAATAAACTTTTCCTGAGTTCTGTGAACCACTCTGGTGAATGACAGAACTCGAGGGTAGAGATTGTAGGAATCACTCATCTTTAGCCAAATGGGACAGAAATATGAGTCATCTGGGGACCCACTACTAGATTCCATCTGAAGAGGGAGATCTGCATCTGAAGTGGGGGGGCAGTCTTGTCGAAATGAGCCTGTAACCTGTGGGATCTGCCCTAATTGCCGGCAGTTAGAGAATCCCAGGGACGGCGGAGCCTGGTGGGCTGCTGTCTATGGGGTCGCACAGAGTTGGACACGACTGAAGCAACTTAGCAGCAGCAGCAGTGTCAGAAGTGCTTGGCATGGAAAGCCCACACACCTCCTCAGGAGTAGTCTTATAGCATGGAGCTCACAGAGTTATTGTGAGGAGTAAAACAGTTCCCACACAGGGCATAACACAGCTCACACATTTGGCAAGTGGAAGCTATTATGATTAAGCATGCCTAACCCAGAGGCATGCTTAACGGTGAGGCAAGATGCCTCTTGCTTAGAAAGTAGAATTTATTTGTAAGCTGTAGAAGCTCTATTTAAAATGTACAGGTGATACACAGAAAAAAAAAACTTTTCAAAAATGCCTTCTATCTCTTTTGTATTGCTAATTCTCTATGTGACATTCTGTAGCTCTTTTAAAAATTTTGTATTCACATTGAAATTGCCCATCTGGGTGGTTTCTGAATCTGCCTGGGTATTAATAGTTTGTTCTGACCTGTTTCCATTTATGAAGGAGCTGTTAAATCATAAAGGATTGGATAGTTTGTCCTGAAACCATTAGGAAAAAGCAGATCTAAATATTAGGTGACTCAGAAGCATTTGGAGCAGCCACAGTCGAAACCATAGGCAATTTCTTTCTGTAGTTGTTTTTTTAATTCAAAAATTATCCTGGATGGCACTAGCAAAGATGAATCGCCATGCCCCCTTCTTTTGTGGTACTGAAGAAGCTGATTTTGAAAGAGACCTCTCTCATTTTATTCATTAATCAGAAATAAATCAGTTTTTCCACATGTATCCATAAAATACCTACTTTGTGACCAAAATTATCTGGAGCACACAGAGGCATATTTACCAAGGGTCCTAGGTTTAAAAACTGTTCACTGTTACTAGAAAGAGCATTTGACTTAGAGTCAAAGTCCTCATTTTAAACTCAGCTATGCAGAGAGGAACCTGGCAGGCCACAGTCCACGGGGTCTCAAAGAGTTGGATATGGCTGAGTGACTAACACATTATCTCACTGAATGGATTGGATTCAGTGAATCAGATGGATTGGATTCCTTTTTGGGGCCTCTGGATCCACCTCTATACACTGTTGAAGAAAATACTAACATAACTGGATTATAGTGAGGCTTATGTTTACTGCAATACGGTTTGTCAAAATGCTTTATACACCATAAATGTATAGGCAAATGTGTTACTAATGAAAAGTAGGCTCTGAGGCACATTGCTCTTATGACATACATACCTGTTAAATTTGCTATCTGCAAAGTAATAAATTATCACTGTCAAAAATTTATCATGTTCACAAGGTACCTTACCAGTTCTGAGGAGAAAGAGGTCATCCTTTAGAAGCTGGGGTGATCAGATATAGCTGTATAGAGATGACATAAATTAGGCTTTGAAGAATTGCTAAGAATCTGGGAAGAAAACCAAGAAATCCTCAAACATTTCAGGACACAGTGAATAGATCCATCTGGTTGTAGCTAAAGGTTCCTGAGAAGGGTAGAGAGGTGCAACTTTGGAAAAGTAAGAGATAAATTTTGGAGAGTCTTGAATGCCTGGTTAAGGATTTTAGACTATCTGGTTGGCATTAGATTAGGGATGGTTTAATGGTCCACATATCGACCTCAAACCATAAACCTCTTAGAAGAGATTTTGTCTGTTCTATCATTCTCTTGTATGATAACCACTTTATGTGATGATGCAGTAAGATTTGCCTTGATGCTATTTTCAATAATTTTCACATAGCTCTTTCTGTGAACCTTAAAGATAATTCTGGGGAATAGTTTTCTTTTCCTTGTTACAAAGGCAAAATTTCTGGATGAAATTTGAGCCCCGTGTGCTGGTCCTCTAAGCCCATCTCTCTATTCCCCTTTTCTTTTTTCAGACACATATGTTCATCTCTTTCCCAAACCTGTTTGTTGACATCCCCATGCTGCCCAGCATGCTGTCTTGTGTCTGGTAGGGATCCATTGATCCTTGAATGTAGATAGAGACCTCTCTGTCTTAACTGGTTGTATCCCCAGCCCCTGCTGCTGTTTCAGGCACATAAGATGCTCTCAGGAGAAATTTGTTGAACAGATGAGGAAGGAGGCAAGGACAAAAATGAAGAAATGAAGGAAAGTAATAGACAATGACAGGTAGCATCATTTGAACACAGCAAGTTGTAACCCCTTGCCTTGGACCATTTATAAGTTCAGTTCTTCATGATTGGGGTGCTAAAGAGTGAAATCAATAAGAAAGATTTATCTCACCAAATAACAGAATGTTTTGAGAAACACCTTGTAATAAAAGGTCAGTAGGGAATTTCTAATGGACTATATATTCCCAGCCATTTATCCTGGGTATTGACTTGGTATGATGTAATTTAAAAGGGCTTGGGGAGCTTAAAGCAGATTTAAAGGAACTCTGAGTACTGACATGAAAAATAGGAGTGCAGGTAACAGTTGCTGTGTCCGTCAGTTGCAGCTACATATTGACAAAACAAAGTCACAAGACAATTCTGTTCTCTATTGCCTTCCAACTTTTGTCTTCCATCAAAGAGGAAGGCTTTATGTCTAAAATGTGGTGATATTTTTAGGAGAAAATGAGCACACAAGCACAAGTAATAAATAACACTAATCTATTATTTAGAGATATTCATAAGTTCTCCTGTGTATATATGGCTTTAAACAGGAAAAGATGGGAGGGGGTTGTGCAGAAAATAGCATTCAAAGATTAAATTGCAGTGACCTTTACAATGCCTTCAGTGTGTTGGCACTCTCCTGTGGGATTGACTTTATTTGGGGGCAGGGGTTTCATTTAGCCATAAAAAGTGAGATGTCACCACTTTTTGCTTTACCATTAATAGCTTCTAGAACTGCAGCATCTTTTGCAGTAGCCAAAGTAATGTGTGGCTATTTAAATTTAATTAAAATGAATTAAAGCTACATAAAGTTTCAAAGTTTATATAAAATTTTAGATTTATTCAGTGCCTCAATCACATTACCACATTTCAAGAGCTCAGGAGATACATGCGGCTAGCGACAAGGCTGCACAGAGAAAATACAGAACTTTCCATTGTCTCAGAACATCCTGCTGTGTGGTGCCACTTTGGAACCAGCTTCATCTGGTTTTTTTGACAACAACAAAGCTTTAGATATAACCATCAACAGCCAGTGTCATCTGACTTGGAACTTTCAGTGTCTCTAGGTTTTTCTATTCACGTTTTTTAAAAGCTGTTTTCATTTTAATCATATGTAGAAGTACTAGGGATTGCAGTGAGCCTTTTGGGAAAGCTTGGGATGGTTTGGTAGGGAGCAGTGAAGAACAAGCTTCTATTAATCATGCTTAAGAATTTGTTCCTTGCCACATGAGAGGTTGAAAAATAAGGTTAACTAATTAAGAGGAGAGTAAAAAAGCTGGCTTCAAATTCAGCATTCAAAAACCAAAAATCATGGCATCTAGTCCCATCACTTCATGGTAAATAGATGGGGAAACAATGGAAACAGTGACAGACTTTATTTTCTTGGGCTCCAAAATCACTGCAGATGGTAACTGCAGGCATGAAATTAAAAGACATTTTCTCCTTGGAAGAAAATCTATGACAGACCTAGACAGCATATTAAAAACCAAAGACATTACTTTGCCAACAAAGGTCCATCTAGTCAAAGCTATGGTTTTTCTAGTAGTCATGTATGGATGTGAGAGTTGGACCATAAAGAAGGCTGAATGCTGAAGAATTGATGCTTTTAAGCTGTGGTGTCAGAGAAGACTCTGGAGAAGCCCTTGGACTGCAAGGAGATCAAACCAGACAATCCTAAAGGAAATCAATCCTGGATATTCACTAGAAGGACTGATGCTGAAGCTGAAGCTGAAGCTCCAATACTTTAGCCACCAGATGCAAAGACCTGACTCATTGGAAAAGACCTTGATGTTGAGGAGAAGGGGACAGCAGAGGACAAGATGGTTGGATGGCATCACGAGCTCAGTGGACATGAGTTTGAACAAGCTCCAGGAGGTGGTGAAGGACAGGGAAGCCTAGTATGCTGCAGTCCATGCGATTGCAGAGTCAGACACAACTGAGCAACTGAACAAACAAAAAATTACACACATCTTTAAAACTCCCAGTATAACATTTTCTAAAATGCACTTTAAGAGTCCTCCAAGAAAGAACCCGAGACAAAGCATGGCTCCCTGTCAGTTACCACTGAGAAATGCTTCAGGCCCTTTTCCACACAATAGTCAAAGTGAGCTTGTAAAATTCTAAGGATATTTCCCTTCTTCTGAAAACAAAAATAATCTTCAGATGCTTCTTTTTTGCCTTTTAATATCCAAACTCCCTAATGGGAGGTCCAAGGTTATGCATGTGGAGCCCACTTACCTTATAGCTTTGTCTGCTGTCATTCTCCCCTTCTCTCTTGATCCAGACACAGTGGCTTTCGCAGTCTGCTAAATGGCCATATTCTTTGCAGGGTAATGTTTTTGCACATGCTGTTCCTCTCACCTGAAATGCTTTTCTCCTCCCTTCCCATCTGATAAGCTTCTTCTAATAACTTAGGTCTTAACATGTCTTCTTTGGAGGGGACTCATGTGACACCTCCTGAGTCTCCAGAGCTTCTCTGTCTCATAGGGCTCTGTGTTTCCCCTTGGCCATCCCCTTTACAATTCAGATTTATATATTGGCTTATTAATCTGTTTATTTTCTGTTGCCTGCATTAAACTGTAAGCTATACAAGTGTAGATACCATGGCTGTTCTATTTATCATTGGTTAATACCCACTGTGCTGAAGCCAATTTGAATTGCTGGAAAGGGCTGATGGTGTGCGTGCATTTCAACCTTACTCCAAGTTCAGTGATTTCACTTTGATAGCTTGAAATCAACCATGTGGGAATCTATACATTATAGAGATTGGCAAACACTTCAAGTTGGAGTGTCTGATTTCTTTTTCCTTAGAGAGCTGGCTTTTAAACATTTGCCAGCATACCTCTGTTAGCTTGTTGTGTGGCATATGCTACATTCTTAGTATTGTTAAACAAATGGCATACCTACAAATAGGTTAATGCTTTGAGAAGTTCTGCAAATTGAATTCATACATAACCTGATATTTTGAAGCATATATGGCCAAGGGACACCTTTTCAACTAACTTCTTTGAATATAACTCAGAAGTAGCATATCTTTCCCTTTCTCTTTTGCCTTTCACCTCTCTTCTTTTCTCAGCTATTTGTAAGGCCTCCTCAAGAAACCACTTTGCCTACTTGCATTTTCTTTTCTTGGGATATGGTTAGATAACATCACTGACTCAACAGACATGAGTTTGAGCAAACTCCAGGGGACCATGAAGGACAGGGAAGCCTGGCGTGCTACAGTCCATGGGGTCTCAAAGAGTCGGACACAACTTAGTGAATGAACAACAACCGAAGTAGTGTGAAACACATTTTGGAGAATGCTGTCCTAAAACATTAGGGAACATGCCCTAGTTTGGTTTCTGCAGTGTGTAAAGACTTCTAACACAGAAGATTCCACAGCATCCTTTCTAAGGAACCCGAGTCTTATAATCACTGGGTGTTCCTGTTGTACCTACTACATAGAGCTCAGTGCTAGCAAAAATAGTAATCTTATTCAGTAGGGAACTCTTAGAGGTGGGTACTTATACAACTTATAAACATGGATTAGCTATTTACTGTGTGTAGAAATTGTACAGAAGTAAGTAGCAGTGTTCTTGCCTGGAGAACCCCAGGGACGGGGGAGCCTGGTGGGCTGCCGTCTATGGGGTCGCACAGAGTTGGACACGACTGAAGTGACTTAGCAGCAGCAGCAGCAAGTAGCATTCAAGAAAAGTAACAAGAACAAACAAATAGCAACTGGTAAAGAATCAGCTGGTAAAGAATCCACCTGCAATGCAGGAAACCCTGTTTTAATTCCTGGATCAGGAAGCTCTCCTGGAGAAGCGATAGGCTACCCGCTCCAGTATTTTTGGACTTCCCTGGTGGTTCAGATGGTAAAGAATCTGCCTGCAATGGAGGAGACCTGGATTGGATCCCTGAGTTGGGAAGATCTTCTGGAGAAGGGCATGTCAACCCACTTCAGTATTCTTGCCTGGAAAATTCCATGGACAGAGGAGTCTGGTGGGCTACATTCCATGAGGTCACAAAGAGTTGAACACGACTGAGCAGCTAAGCACAGCACAGCACAGAGCACAGCCAAATCATCCATCCATCCCACAGAGACTTTACAGGGTCTGCTCCTGCGTGTGTCTGTGGCGTGATTCTCCCGTGACCATCACTGTGTATTCCAGATCACTCCAGCCTCGGTTTGATCCCTTCCTTCTCTTCTAGGACTTCTCTGTTTGAAATACTTTCCACCCCTACACCTTTGTCTAATCACTTGTCCTTTTGGTCTCAGCTTCACCACCATTTCTCTAGGAAAGCCTTTCACTACCACTTCCCTGCTTATATCCATACTAGGTTACTTTGTTTTAATCATTAATACAATTTCATTTAAAAACTTTCAGAACAGTTACATCAGTTTGTAACTACACATGTATTAGTATGATCAGTTATAATCTGATATTCACACTACACCGTATGTTTCCTAAGAATAGAGACTTATGTGTGTCATGTAGCCCCAGAACCTGGCCCAGACAGAGCCTGACACCATAATTGACACTTAGTACTGGTTGAATGAATGAATGAGTGGATGAATGAATTAAAGGCAATTGATCAAAACCACAAGTACCATAAAACAGTGTGAGAGGGCTGATACTTTGGATAGCAGAGAAAGTTTTCAAGGTTATCTTTTCAGATTAATATAACATGTCTAAGAGTAACAGGACAAAATTTAAGATGGAGAATATGACAAAGAAGTGAGGAGATATCATGGAGCAGTTGGAAAAGGAATGAGTTTTAATTAACTGTAGGTTTAATGTGGTCTCAGAATAGTGTGGCAGAAAAGCTGATTCAGCCTCCAACTGTAGTAATTGGAAGGTATATTCTTCACACGAGAGATAATTATTTCCCTCTCCTCAGCATCCCCCCAATTACTCATGGAAGATTGTGCCCAGGTCTAAAGAAAAAAATATATTTATAAAAAAAGAAGCATGTTTAGAGGATGGCCAGAATGATGTGGGAGACTCAAAATGATGTTGTGAGAGAAAGCTTCAAGGGTTAGCAGTGCTTATCTAGGAGGAAAAAAAGTGTGTCAGAGGTCACGTTAGTTGTCTGAAAATCTATGATTGTTGTGAATATTTCAAGAAAATAAATTGCAAAAGTGGATAAAAAATAAAATGATTCTGTTTTTCCCCTTTAAACAATAGAAAAAATACTGAGATTTTGATTAAAAAATACATTTGGAAATATACATGGAAAGGAACAAGGACTATTTTGAGAGGTGCAGATGAGTCAGCCATTAGGGAGAACTGTTTAATAATAATTAGGGACATCCTGTAATGAAATGGACTGCCTTATGAAAATAGTGAGTTCTATTTCAGAGGAAGCAAGCAAAGCCAATCATGCAGCCTTGTTTGTCGTTGGGAATTCACACATCTGTTAAGAGTATGGCTGAGTTGCCTCAGAAATTCAATGAGGAAATAAAGATAACAATTGATCTAAGATAGCTACTTTTTTTAAAACTGGAGACTAAAAATGAATTGTTGACTTTGGAGATGACCAAGATGTCTTTCAATAGGTGAATGAATAAATAAACTGTGGTATAATACATCCAGATAATGGAATATTATTCAACACTAAAACTAAATGAGCTATCAAGTCATGAAAGAATGTGAAGGAAACATACATAGATGCATATTGCTAAGTGGAAGAAGTCAATGTGAAAAGGTTACTATTGTACGAGTCCAGCTACATGACATTCTGGACAAGGCAAAACTATAAGACAGTAAAAAATCAGTAGTTGTCTGAGGGATGAAGAATGGGAGGGATGAATAGGCAGAGCACAGATGTTTAGTACAGTGAAAGCATTTTGTATGACACTGTAGTGCTGCATCCATTTGTCAAAACCCATAGAATGTATAACACTGAGAGCAAGCTCTGACATAAACTTTGGGTGATAATCATGTGTCAGTATAGGTTCACTGACTGCAATGAATGTAGCACCTGTGGCAGGGTTTGGAGCACCTTGGAACTCTAAATTTCCTACTCAGTTTTGATGTGAACCTAAAACTGTGTGAACCTAGAACTGTTCTAAAACAACAAAGCCTTAAAAAAATAAGTTGTTACACCAATTCATAGAATTGTGGATTTGTCATCTTTTTTTTTTCAATGTAAGGCTTCAAACTTTTATTTTCAAACTTTAACCATGTCTCCAATTTTTCTTTTTTAATTTTTATTTTAACTTTAGTTTACTTTACATTACTGTATTGGTTTTGCCAAACATTGACATGAATTCACCACGAGTGTACATGCGTTCCCAAACATGAATCCCCTCCCACCTCCCACCCCATACCATCTCTCTGGGTCCTCTCCTTGCACCAGTCCCAAGCATCCTGCATCCTGCATCAGACATCGACTGGCGATTC
>SJYQ01004224.1:24303-51552 GCA_006410935.1 Redunca redunca
CTTTTTTATTTCTTCTAGGTCCTTATTAAACCTTTCTTGCATCTTCTCAATCCTTGTCTCCAGGCTACTTATCTGTGCTTCCATTTTGAATTCCAGATTTTGGATCATTTTCACTATCAATATTCAGAATTCTTTCTCAGGTAGATTCCCTATCTCTTCCTCTTTTGTTTGGTTTGATGGGCTCTTCTCCTGCTCCTTTACCTGCTGAGTATTCCTCTGTCTCTTCATCTTGGTTATATTGCTGCATTTGGGGTGGCCTTTCTATATTCTGGGAATTTGTGGAGTTCGCTTTGTTATGGAGCTTCCTCACTGTGGGTATAGTTGTATCAGTGGCTTGTCAAGATTTCCTGTTTAGGGAGGCTTGAGTTGGGGTTCTGGTGAGTGGAGCTGGGTTTCTTCTCTCTGGAGTGCACTGGAGAGACCAGTAATGGGCTATCAGATGTCAATGGTTTTGGAGTAATTTTGGGCTGCCTGTTTATAGAGGCTCAGGGGTGTGTTCCTGTGTTGCTGGAGAATTTGCGTGGTGTCTTGCTCTGATGCTTGTTTGCCCTTGGGCGGGGCTTGGTTTTAGAGTAGGTATGGCGGCGTTTGATGAGCTCCTATTGGTTAATGTTCCCTGGATTCAGGAGTTCTCTGATGTTCTCAGGCTTTGGACTTAAGCCTCCTGCTTCTGGTTTTCAGTTTTATTTTTACAGTAGCCTCTAGACTTCTCCGTCTATACAGCACTGATGAAAAAACATCTAGGTTAAAGATGAAAAGATTCTCCACACTGAGGGACACCCAGAGAGGTTCACTGAGTTACATAGAGAAGAGAAGAGGGAGGGGGTTGTTAGAGGAGACTGGAATGAGATGAAGTGGGATCAAAAGAGGAGAGAGAAAGCTAGCCAGTATCATTTCCTTATGTGCGCTCCACCGTCTGGCCTGCTCATAGATGTTCACGGAGTTATACAGGGAAGAGGTGAGGGAGGAAGTAGACGGGGGTGGGCAGGAGGATCAAAAAGGGAAATGTAAAGGAGAGAGACAGATCCAGCCCGTAGTCAGTTCCCTAAGTGTTCTCCTCCATCTGGAACACACAAAGATTCACAGAGTTGGGTAGAGAAGAGAAGGGGGAGGGAGGAGCATGTCTCCAATTTTATCAAAAAAGTTTGTTGTAGTTTTACTGAAAAGGTAGAAGCATTTTTTTTTTTTCTTGAGTATTGGTTGTTGCTGTTCAGTCTCCCAGTTGTGTCCGACTTTTTGCGACCCCGTGGACTGCAGCACGCCAAGCCTCCCGGTACCTCACCATCTCCCGAAGTTTGCCCAAGTTCATGTCCACTGCATCAGTGATGTCATCCAGCCAACTCATTCTCTCAAGCCCTCTTCTTCTTCTGCCCTCCATCTTTCCCAGTATTGGTACCAAAATCAATTTAAACTTTTCCCTCCAAGTATCACTTAATCAATAATCTAAATTTAGTCACAAAAATGATTTAGGTTTATCTGATAATATATGCAAAATCTATTGTCCTGAATAATATAGTAGTTTGGGTTGGAAAGATCCCCTGGAGAAAGGAAAGGCTACCCACTCCACTATTCTGCCCTGGAGAATTCCATGCACTATACAATCCAAGGGGTGGCAAAGAGTCGGACAGAGCGACTTTTACTTTCACTTTGCTATTCAGACAAAGAAAAAGGGGTACACTAGAAGACTCTAAGACTTCAATATGTTTTTCTTCCTTCTTTAATTAATTGAAATTGAGAATTGAATCCACAAGGGAAATGTTAGGACTTTGAGCAATGAAGTAGAATGCTTGCTTCTCCCTGGATACCAGTATAATTCAGATTCTAGAACATTGATTTGGGAACCCCAAAAGGGTATTTGCTTTTGAGTTTCATTGATTCTGAAATCCCTATTCTCCCAGTAACCTGTGGTCTGCATATAGCAAATGGGACTGCTGGATTCCTGAGGTGTTCCTTGACACGAGAAAAGTGCATGTACTCTGGCATGGAACAAAGCAGCGCTTTGATTTTTATCAACTAAAGGATTTTAAAGCTTAAGATATATATACTTTTTTATTTTTCTTTTTTTTTTTTAGAAACAGTAGTGAGAATTCTGAGGTCTTTCCTATCAGATTTTAATTCCAGTCTTCCCTAGGTCATTTTCATTTTCTGTGCTCATTTGATATTTAGCTGCGGTCATTCATATAGGAAAGGAAAAGTGGTACCAAGAAGTCCCTCGCTTAGAGCCAGAATTTTGA
The DNA here is from genome assembly GCA_006410935.1 of Redunca redunca. Lineage (NCBI taxonomy): Eukaryota > Metazoa > Chordata > Mammalia > Artiodactyla > Bovidae > Redunca > Redunca redunca. The sequence goes on from SJYQ01004224.1 coordinate 26,538, forward strand.
CTCAAACTCTGCAGAGCACCACCCCCCATCACTGCCCACCCCTTCAGACCAGAGGAAGATTACTCAGGTGTTCACATTGCCCTGCAGAGAAATGATGCCTAAGTTTTCTAACTTTTGGTAAGAAAATGGGATCATAAGTGAATGTCTTTATTAAAGAGAGCTGGGAAGTGACATGCTGCAAGAATGGAAAGTATTGAGAGTACCTGAAGGGACTGATCTAAGACCTGATCAGACCTTCTGGATGCCGAGTAAATCAAACTTCTATGGGAATATGTCATGTTGTGATTTTCTTTTTTTTTTTTATGGTTGCTTCCATTGAGGAAGTGAAATGTTCCTTGCTTTTTCTTTTTAGCCATCTTCTTTGCTCTTTCTCCCTGCCTACTCCATGGAGTACAATAAACTATGGATTACAAATTCTGAGTTTTCATGGAAGTATCACTTGGAGGTTCCCTAGGATGGATGAAAGAGGCCAGGCAAAGTGAGAGCCCTACTCATGCACAGACTCACCACGACCCAGCTCTTCAGCTTCATCTTTCCCATTTCTCTCTTTCTATGTGTGTTCTGTGGTCCCAATATTCCAAGGCTCCCTCACATGCACTCATGTTTAGGGCTTGCCGCCCAATCTTCTTCCCATCATTGGCCTACTAGCTCTCCTTTCCTTACTTCAGCAAACCTTCTCTGCCTCCTTCTCAGCTGGTCTGGCATTGCCATAACATTCTGTGCATAATTTTCCTTCATTTCCCACAGTATTTTTAGAATGATCTGCTGAAACATGTCTCTCATACCAGACACTGAACTCCTTCTGTGTAGAAACCGATTTATGTTTTTATCCCTAGTGCATACAATGGACTGGAATATAGTTGATGGTAAAGAAATCATTTATTTTGAATGAATTAATGAATAATACACTCCTTTTCTAGATATATCTTTCCTAGAGCTTGGGTCTCTTCTGGAATGTAATCATTTATGCATATCTTTACTGAGCATGTGCTAAACTCTGGGATTAGTGAACACAGCAGACACTGATGCTTTCTTTCCCCCTCTATTACATCCATGAACTCTCTTCATGGAAACAGAGGAAATACCTCCTCTCAGGTCCACTTAATCATTACTTATAGTAAATGGTTAGATGGATTGTAGGGCTTAGACTGGTAAAGCTCTACCATTATTGATTAATTCCGAACTGAGTGCCCTGACAAGGCGTCTACATTTCTTTATAGAGGACACAGCATTGATTTCCAAACTCACCTGCTGCAGACCTGGGAGTCCTCAGTGGGCTCAGGGGTAGGCCAGAGAACACGGAGGAGAGACCCTGACTGGGAAGTTTAGTCCCCCTCCATCTGGCACTCCATTTTCAGGGTTTTTTTGTTTTGTTTTGTTTTAACAGTCATTTTCCCATAAAACTTCCTTTGAAGAATGAATTTGCTGCCTAAGAAAATTTGCAAGCCATTGGTATTTTTTGTGAGAAGAGAGGTCAAAGAAAGAAAATCGTGTGCCCACATTCTTTCTATTTTTTTATTACTGTGGTTAAAAAAAAACACTTAATCAAAATATCCCATACTTACCATTTTTAAGTGCACAGTAAAGTGTTTATTATATGTATTTTGTTGGGTAAAGATTTCTAGAACTTTTTCATCTTGCAAAGCTATATTCTACAGTAACATTGAAATAGCATAACATTTTGCTATTGGTTGCTCATTTCATCCTGATTTTAAATCAGTTTCTCTTCCTTTGGTCAATTTACCATGCTAGCATGACAAAAGGTATCTATTTCCCCTCTCTTATTTTCCTCATGAAGAGGACATATTAGCATACTAAGCTATGACTCTTCATTCGTAAATACCATGTCTTGGCTTTATTTACGTAATGAAAACTTTTAAGGACTGGGATGTAGTATGGATCACCTAGTTCAACCCTCTTATTTGACAGATGAGAAAATAGATTCAAAGAAGCTAAGTCACTTGCTCAAAGTCACAGAACAAGGTAATAGTAGCACATGGACTAGTTTTCTTATCACTTTATCCAGTGTCTTCTACCTACTTAATTAGGTTCATTTTAAAATCAAATGTTAGTGGATTATCTGCAGTCTTTTACACTGAATTGCTATGGGCACACACACACCATTTCTTTTTGCAAGGATTGTTGAGGGGAGGAAGGAGAGTATTAATCATGGGATATGTCTATTGCTACCTGTTATAAATATATGCCAGATACTAATTAGTGGCTTTACTTAGGCCTTCTAACATTTTCTTTTTAATTTTTGAAAATATATTTTAAAAAATTGTAGTAAAGTACACATGGCATAAAAAGTACCATCTTAAGTATTTTTTTAGAGTACAATTCAGTGGCGTTAGGTATACTCACATTGTTGTGTAGTCTTCACCACCATGCATCTCCAGAACTCTTTTCATCTTGAAAAACAAACTCTACTCCCACTAAATAATAACTCCCCAACCCCCACCACCTCTGACAACCACCGTTCTACTTCCTGTCTTTATGAATTTGATTATCCATATAGAATAATATAAGTGGAATCATGCAGTATTTGTCTTTTTGTGATTGGGTTATTTCATTTCATATGATGTCCTCAACTTTCATCCATGTTGTAGCATGTATCAGAATGTCCTTCTTTTTAAATGCTGAATAATATTCCATTATAGGTATATACCACATTTTGTTTATCCATTATCCATCAGTGGTTAGGCTGTCTTACTTTTGAGAGAATGTTATTATCCTCATTTCATGGATGATGAAATCAGAAATAAAAAATGTTCAGTAACTTCCCCCTGGTCCCATAAGAGTCATTATCAGTAGCATTACGAGGTGAGCACAGATACACTTGAATCTACAAGTCATGCTCTTTTCAGTGTTGTTAGGCAGTCTCCCAGTATCTGCAATATATTTAACCTGTATCAGCATTGTTAGGAGAATGGAAGTCCTTAATATTACATTTTAGAGCCTTTATTTCTCATATTTTAGAGATAATCTAGAAGATTATTACTAACCTTTTCCAAATTGATTACAGTTTTAACCTTTAAGGTTTATTTACTTGCCAGGAGTAAGGTATTTATTCAAAGTGATTTTATCATAGTTTGAATAGACAGCATTATTCAAATTAAAAGTAAATTTTTTTTTGCAAACACATTGGTAAAATACGAGATGTCAAAATCAACTCATACTGTTATGAAAAATCATTATGGCCTTTAGAGCTGGAGGAAAATACTATCAGCACGGGCTTCTCCTCTGTAAAGCAAAGTGAAACAAACTGAGCTTTAAGGATCTATATCCCCACTTTGATGATAATAATAGCTAACATTTCCTGCCTTCCAGCTATATGCCAGGCATTATGCATATAGCAGATACACTTTACATACATTATCTCATTTCATCCTCTCAGCAGCCCTGGGAGGTCAGTACTCATCGCATACTCATTCTGTGAAGGGGAAATGAGTGTAAAAGGGAGGTTAGGTAACTATTATGGGTTGAAATGTGTCCCCTTCCATCTCGGCCAAACATATGTTAAGGTCCTAACTATTAGTGTCTCAGAATGAGGCCTTATTTGGAAATAGGGTCTTTGCAGAGCTAATCAAGTTACAATGAGGTCATTAGAGTGGGCCCTAATTCAGTATGACAAGTGTCCTTATAAAGAGGGAAATTTTAGACACAGAGATCAACAAACACAGAGGGGAGATGGAGATGGCCATGTGACTGGAGTGGTGCATCTACAGACCACAGAATCCCGAGGATCATCAACAAACACCCACAGCTAGGAGAGGCCATAAAGGAGTCTCCTCTAGAGCCAGCAGATGGATCATGGCCCTGAAGGCGCCTTGATTTCAGACTTCTAGCCTCTAGGACTGTCAGATAAATTTGTATTTAATACGCCCAGTTTGATACTTTGTTCAGCAGCTCTGGAAACTAATATAGTAAGTTTCCTAGGTCAAACCAACAGTTAGTGATGAAGCTGGTATTTGGTCATAGGCACCTACTAAGAGCTCAAAAGATATTATCTGCTATTACTATTGATGACATTAGCCATAGTATTTAATGTTATAATATTAATAATAAAACTTGGGGCTATTGTTATTTCCTTTCTCCTAAGACTCTATTGTTATCCCTCTACTATGCTTCATTTGGGGCTTCCCTGGTAGCTCAGCTGGTAAAGAATCTATCTGCAATGCAGGAGACCTGGGTTCAATCCCTGGGTTGGGAAGATGCCCTGGAGAAGGGAAAGTCTATCCACTCCAGTATTCTTGCCTGGAGAATCCCCATGGACAGAGGAGCCTGATGGGCTACAGTCCATGGGGTCAGAAAGAGTTAGACACAACTGAGCGACTAAGCTCAGCACAGCACATGCTTCAATTGGGGCTTGCTTGTCACAGAGTCAAAAACCCATCAATCTCACTCAAAGCTGAGTATGATATCAAATATCTATATGTGAGCAGCTGGCCAAGTTCAGAAACCAGTTAGTCCCACTTAAAGGAAATGTGCCCTTAACAATCTGTGTGAGATATGTGTGAAACTCTGTTAGAGAAAATTCATGAAAATGTCACTAAATTTAGGCCTTGTGCATAATACTGGCCTGAACCTGAAGCCCTACATCCTCAGCAAGTGAAGACAGCAGATTGTTGAAGTCCTGTGTTTTGATGAGGATTTATCTGGAGAGGATTATTATAGCTCTCAACTCTGCACTAATGTCTAGCATCTGAACATGCATCCACGGAAACATAATTCAACTTCTTAATTTTCCAGCCCTGCAGATAATTGGTTCCATAGAGACTCAAAGACTCACGCTCTCAACACATGCGTCAGTGAAGTTGCTTACCAGTAATCAGAGGATCAACTTCCTTTGAAGTTAAAAAATGTGTGTGTAGAGGGAATTTGGGGTAGAAAGAGAATCATTTCTGGGTTCTTTATCATAATGAAAGTGGATTATGATTTTTTTTTCAGGTGAAACATTTAGCAGAGCTAGACCCAAATTTTTCACTGTCTCTCTGCCCTGTATCTCAGCTGAAGTCTCCTGTGGTTTGCCTTGCTAAAAAGTACACTGGAATTTAGTGGAAAACAAAGCATGCAGTTTCTCTAGTTTCGTGAATTATCCTCATTCTCATCTTTGGGGAATTATGAATAGCTAAGTTGGGGTAGAACTGGCTTTGTGGATGAAGTCACCCAGGAGGTATGGTTTATGAAGGTATGGTTTCTGATTTAGCTTCTGCTTCTGGCTTGCTTTGACCCTCTGGGAAGTCACATTGTTCCCGTGGCTTTGGTTGGGCTGCTTGTGAATACCAGAAACACATAGCCCAGTGCTGCAGGACAAAATTGCTGGGAGGGGTACTCTGATTGATTGGAAATATGGTGGTCTTCCAAAATGAAGATCCCTGTTATGGAATCCTGTCTCTATGTAGAGTTTGTTTGCATGACACAGTGTACCAAGTTCTTAGAAAAGTTAGGGAGAAGAATACGATGGCTAATATCAGGAAATGATCTATACCTTCTTTCTAGTGCTCAGGCACTCAGTCATGTCAGACTCTGCAACTGTATGCATTCTAGTCCACCAGGCTCTTCTGTCCAAGGAATTTCTCAGTCAAGAATACTGGCGTGGGTTGCAATGTCCTTCTCCAGGGCATCTTTTCAACCCAGGGATTGAACTTGCGTCTCCAGCATTGGCAGGTAGAGTCTTTAGGAGGTCCCCATCTCCTTTCTCACTTAGCCTTTTGTCATAGCTCTGAAGTAAAAATACTCCCCCAAATCTTCATCACATGCCAGTTATGCCAAGTGGTGCTGGCTGTCTCCCAAGGTTAAAAGAGTCAGGACCAAGCGGTTTTAAAGAACATGCCACAGTCAGCTCAGACATGTGCTCCGTCTCTGAGTTGTGAGAGCCATTCTTTTAGTCTGACCCAAACTCCAACTGAGACTGTTTTTCCCCGGCAGTCACTATGAATTTTAAATTATTTTGTTTTGCTCCCTCTTGTTTTGGCATTTGATAATAATTCTATTGCTCTGTTACCTTGGAATTCCACCTCTGACATTTGCTTCTTGCTTGAGAAATTTAGGTCCAAAAAAGCAGATCTCACAGTCATTGTGAATTGTAGCTCTAGATGACAGATCCATTATATAATCAAGGTTTCCAGTGCTTGGCCCCATCTTGGTCTTGGTGCCAGAGAAATCCACAGAAGGCAGAGCAAAAGATTGATTTACCTAATCCTATTAGAGAATAGCTGTAACAGTTGCCTTCTAAATCATGCACACTGTTTCCAGATTAATCATAAAACCTCAGTTATACCCCCTTGCCACCTCCAGAAACCTTCAGTGACTTCCCTATTATATTAAGTGGCTTTCACAGTAAGCCATTCAAAACTTAGTGGACTAAAGCAAACAATATTACTTTCAGCAAGTTGGTGTGTTGTTTTTCTGGTCTGGGTTGGCTCCATTGGGCTGGAATGTCTAGAGATGGCTTCATTCATGTATTTGGATGTGAGTAGGCCACTGGGTCTAGGAGTCTTACCTGGCACAGCTTGTCTGAAGTGAACCTGTCTCAGGGTTTCTTAAGACTTGGCTTGCACCACACTTGCTAATGTCCACCTAGTCAAGCCCAGAATCAAAAGAGGGATCCTGGAAGCTGTAATTGTTGCAGGGGATCATTGCTACAACACCCTTTAATGAGGTCCACACTCCCTAACAGGGCTTCCTTGGTGTCTCAATGGTAAAGAACCCACCTGCCAATGCAGGAGACTTGGGTTTGATCCCTGGGTTGGGAAGATCCCCTGGAGAAGGAAATGGCAACCCAATTGCCTGGGGAATTCCATGGACAGAGGAGCCTTGTGGGCTACAGTTCACAGGATCACAAAGAGTCGAACTCGACCTAGGGGCCAAACAACACTCCTTAACACGGTACTGATTCATTCTGAACACAATCTAGCATCCCAACACCATGCCACACTCAGGCTCTAGCCAAACTGAACTTGCTGTTTCTAGCAGCTGTCACACTTTCTGTTCTCCATGCCATTATGCTTGCACTTGTCTCTGTTAGAATCCCTTTCCTCCACTTGCCACTCAGCTAAATTCATCACAAAATAAAGTTTTTTAGCCTCTACTATATGTAAGCAATCTGCTATGCTGAGACCCAACCTTGCAGAATCTCAGCTACAAATCCTGCAGTTTTCTAGGGCTACTGTAACAAAGTACCAGGAACTGAGCGGTGTGATGACAGAAATATTTTTATCCTCACAGTGTTGGAAGCTAGAAGTCTGAGATCAAAGTGTCAACAAGATTGGCTCCTTCTGAAGTTCATGAGGGAGGAATATGTTCCAGGCCTCTTTCTTTTGCTTATAGAAGGCTGTCTTTTCCCTGTGCCTTCACGTGGTTTTATCTTCTGTAACTGTCTGGGTTTAAATTTCCTTGTCTTCTAAGGACATCTGTCATAATAGATTAGACTGATGATAGATTAGATTTTAACTTAATCACCTCTTCAAATACTCTATCGCCAAATCCAATCACACTCTGAGGTACTAGGCACTAGGACTTCACATATGAATTTCTTGGGGGATACAATTCTGCCCATAACATAGCCTTAAGTACTCCCACTCAATTGCTATCTCTTCTCTGAAATCTTTATAATAACTCCTATTGTTGTTGTTCAGTTGCTCAGTTCTGTCCAACTCTTTGCAACATCTTGGACTGCAGCATGCCAGGCTCCTCTGTCCTCTACTACCTCCTGAAATTTGCTCAAATTCATGTCTGTTGAGTCAGTGACGCTGTGTAATCATCTCCTCCTCTGCCGCCCCGTTCTCCTTTTACCTTCAAATAACTCCTAGATAAAAATAAACTTTATCTCCCTTTGACCTCCCTTGCTAATTTAATTGCCTCTTTTATGATTCTGATCAGTTACTATCTTGTGTTACAGTTGTCAATATCTGTGTCTATTTCTGTCATTCGTTCATTCAGTATTTACCACACACCACCCATGTGTCAGGCATAGTACCAAAGGCCAGGTGACAGGAGTTGCAGACTGCTGGTGCCCTGCTCATGTCCTTCTGGCATCCACTGCTGCAGTCCATGCTGATGCTGTCATATGAAGCTCCAGAACTCTCTGCCCCAGGGTTTTCTACCCAGTGCCCAGAGCAGGTGGGAGTGCCAGGGAATTAATGCCTCTTGGGAGAAGCCCTCATTCAGTGGTGGACACGTGTTAGTGCATAAACAGCCCAGTTTCCTCATCTGCTTAGCCCTTCCCTTTATCCAAAGGTTGTTGGTGGATAAGCACCCCAACCCCACCCCTTGAGACGTGGGACATGGAAGTGTGACTTCCTAGAGTTTCTTAATAGGATGGAACCTCAGTTGCCCTTGTCAGTTCCTGGTTAGATGATACATGTTCTCATTATCAGCTCCTTCCTCCATTCTTGCCTTATTTTCCTATTTTCCTACTTTCCTACCTGTGCTTCCTGGGATTAGCTTCAAATGAACTGCCAAGTCACTTCAGTCGTGTCCAACTCTGTGCGACCCCATAGACGGCAGCCCACCAGGCTCCGCAGTCCCTGGGGTTCTCCAGGCAAGAACACTGGAGTGGATTGCTGTTTCCCTCTCCAATGCATGAAAGTGAAAAGTGAAAGTGAAGTTGCTCAGTTGTCTCCGACTCTTTGCAACCCCATGGACTGCAGCCTACCAGGCTCCTCCATCCATGGGATTTTCCAGGCAAGAGTGCTGGAGTGGGTTGCCATTGCCTTCTCAAATGAACTACTTGCTTTCAAATACTTGTCTAGGGGATGACTTTTAGGGGAACTCAGCCTACATCAAGTGGTGAGCAGAGAGGCTGTGGTTTCTATTCTTATATACCTGATTCACTACTCATGGGAATACAGACAAAAGAATAGGGAACTGCATTACAGTATGATAATAGCTAACATTTATTGTATAGTATCAAAACAATTCTAATACAAATAAGAAGTGTTATTATTCTCATTTACATATAAGGAAACCAAGGCTTAGAGAGAGATTGAGAAGTGGCCCAGCAGCAATACAAGTTGAGAGGTACTAGGGATTTAAACCCAGGTTTGTAAGATTTCAGAGCCAGAACTTTGTCATTTAGTTACCTGCCTCTCCTTTAGTCATTTCTTCTCCATTTGCAGACAGTTTCAGAAGGGCTTGATTTGTTTAAAAACAATCAAAAAGAGTAAGAAACAAACAAACAAAACCTAACAGGGATTGAAGTCATGGGCCCTAATCATCGTCCAAATGTCTAATTATTGGCTACAGTCCCTCACACGGGACCCTGGCGTCGAGAAGTGAGGCCCTGGGACCTAGACCTGTCTTAGGCCCCAAGAGGCATTTATCCCTCCAACGCAGCTGCTTGCTTAGAGCAAATCCACTCCCCATAAATGCCAGCAAGACCTGGGTGGACCTGGCATCGTGGGTAACAGCAGATGCCAGGACTGTCAGCTTCCAAGTGCTTAAGACCTCCTCCGAGCCCAGCCCCGCTTCTGAAGGCTGAAGTATTGGGATGGGGGAAGGGCTCTTTGGCCCAGGTCACTGATGACAGCAGTTCAACCCCAGGAGCTAATTGTTCCATTCTCCAAGTGACCCTTTTTTCTGTTCCAGGTCACAGGGGCAGCCTTTCTCACGGGAAGTCAGAAAGGCTGCCCCTTACGAGAGCTGGCCTGGTGGGGAGAGTGGCACCAGGTGCCTGGGGATGGTCAGGGAGGCAGGCTCACTGCTGATGAGCCCCAGGGCTCTGCCATTTTGGGAGAGCACAGCCAGGACACAGCGTCTAGAAGGCCAACACACTGTTCTTCCTCTCCTGCCTCTCAGAGAAAAAATGAGCAAAAATAATAGAAAACCAAAACAGCAACAACTGAAACTCTGATGACTTACTCCATTCTATTTTCCCAATTGCTGTAAATAGAAAGCCTAGATATGAATTTGTGTTCTACGGTCCCTGGTCCTGTGACTGTGGGCAAGTGGCCCCCACTCTGCCAGCCTCTGCTCCCCCTGCAGGCAAGCGGGGGTAGTACTTTATCTGAGGCCCCGTGGATAACGTGGCGTGCCTGGAGCTCTATCCTGTGCCTCCGTTGATATCAAAACACAACGCTTCCTCTTAGAAAGGTGCTGCCATGGAACAGAAAAGGCTCAAAAGGTTCAGCTCCAGTGCGCCGCACTGCCATCAAGGCAGAACTGTGAAGGCGATGTGTTACATGCTAATTGTTCTCAGTGTCACTCTTTTCTGTCTTCTAAATTTCAGGCACCCAGAATTCTTGATGTCTCTGCCTGTCACATTTCACCTGCTTATTAGAAAGAACCTGGAATTTGGATTTTCCTAAAATACTTAGATTTGGGTTTCAGCTCTTCTACTTACCCTGGTGGACACATTAATTCTAGAGTTTCACATCTCAATTTCTCATTTTTAAAAGAAAGGGGCTGGTCTGAATAATCTGTTAACTTTTCTTAGTTTAAAATGAAAGATTTACAGGCAGATGGTCGGGTTAAGAATCTCTAGGTGTGTGAACTTGGACAAGCCCTCATCTTCCCCAATTCTATAGTCCCTCATTTGTAAAGTGAGAATAATGAAAACCTGTACCTCTTGGACAGGGGTGCAAAAAGGGTCAGTGCAAGGGAAGCATTTCTTAGGATAGTGCCTGGCATGTCCTCTTAGTAGTAGCATCAGTGGCAGTAACACTCCTAATGTAAAATTCTCCGGTCTAGGATCAAGTTGGTCATTTCCACCTTAGCCTGAATTTCAATCATGGCATTTCTTTTCTCTGGAGGCAGTTGCTTTATAAAGACATGGTTAGCTGTTAAAGGAATTTCAGTCAGGAGGGGATATCTGAGGGTATTTTCTAGCTCCCTGTAAAGCATTCCACTTGGGCAGTTGTCTACTTTGACAATCTATAAAACATGTTTTGTATAGATAGTTAGGTCAGGAGGTCATATAATATATATATATATATATATTTTTTTTTTTTTTTCTGTAGAGGCTCTCGCAGGAATGCTATACAAGTCTTCAGTTTTGAGTGTGTGGGGTCTTACAGGAAGAAGGTGGAGGAGTGTGGCTGAAGATGCCAACCTGGTCCTGGTCTGACATTTTCTTTTTAAAATTTAAAGAGGCTTCCTTATGCCTTTGCTTCCTCTTGGCTCTGCCAGCTGGCATTCTTATTCAAATCAGACCCCAGTCAAAGGGGAGTACACATCAGTCAGTCAGACAGGCTTGCAAGTGTGGGCTTTAATTACCCTGTGCCTTCTCATAGTTCTTACCCAGAGGAAATCGCTGCAGCAGAGGATATGGCCTTGATTCTCAAAGGAAGCATTCAGTGAATAGAAAGTGCAGAACCTTCACAGGAAATTGGCATGCAGAGAGAGATGGAGGCAGGCCATAGTGACTGCATCAGCGGGACCCTCAGGACACAACAGAGAACCTCCAAGCCCTCAACTACCGAAGACTACCTTTTCCAAGGAGTCCCTTATTAAGTATTTTTGTTTGTGATCTGTAGGTTTCCACAGCAGAAGTCCTTCTAATATAGACACATATGGTTCAAAAGGGTCTTAATGGGTGTGTGTTCCAGTCGTCCATCTGACATGTGAATCCCTGCTGTGCCATTTCTGCCAGCAAATCTGCTCATCTTCACTGGAATGTCTCTAGGAGCAGAATACTTATCTGGTCCAGTCTATTTTTGCCTAGGTATCTTAGAAACCTCTTCTGTAGTGAAGTGTTCTTCCAGAAGCTTCTACCTTTTGCTTCTAGAACTTCTTTGAGCCACTCAGCACGTATAATATCAGTGTTTCCCAAAATTCTGTTACTGATTCACCACTTTTGCAAGTGTACTGTATCTATGCTCTACCTCTAATGCTATCAACTGAATATTTTCTTTTTATTAATAGTTGACTTGGTTATTTTAACTTATATACTTTATTTTTTTCCTAATTAAAATTATCTGTGAAACTATGGGTTTAAAGGGTAAGTATTGTTTTTCACCTTATGTATAAAAATAAATATATATATCAAGTAAAACCATCTGGGTACCATCAACAGTGGCACACCATCTGCCTGTTCTCTAAATAACAATGTTTTATTGTATTTAAATAAATGTAGTAAGTTGGAGGACAGTTTATTGAGTTATTATTATATGCCAGATATACAGTACGTGCTTCATACATGTTATCTCAATATCAAGTTTGATATTCACAGTAACCCTCTGAACTCAGTGTTATTTTCATACTTGCTTTTTGATGTATAAAGCAAACTTCTAAAAATAGAAGCTCCAAGAGGGGCTCAAGTTATACAATTAATGAATGAGGAGTTTAGGACTTGAATTTAAGTCTTCTGGTTTCAAATGCCAAGCTTTGTCCCCTGGTGCACAGAATGACCAGGAGTTCTGTGTGGCCCAGAAAGAAGGCTTGGTGCTTTAGCTTTATTTTCTCAGCCAGGTTAGAAGAAGATATCCTTGACTCCAAACAGCTTACTGCTGATGAGAACAGTTGTTCACTCTTCAGTGAGTGCTCTTACAGACTCAAAATAGACAGCTTAGTTGACAGAAATGTGGCAGGCGTACCCTAGCCACCATTCCTTTCTTTTGAGAAATGCCTCCATCTGTAATCAAGCCCAAGTCACACCAGACACAAATAACAGATGTCAGTATAAAAGTGGGGTGGGGAGGAGGAAAGGATAAGCATACTTTCTCTCCAGCATCTCCGATCTAATCCTCTCAGTCCTTCATGTGCTGCTTTGAAGCTGTGTTATGTACCATGTGGTGGGATGGGAAGGTGGGAATGCAAGAAAAGATAAGGGCAAGTTACAGGAAACCTGTTGGAGCTATTTGCTCACTCAGGAATGAGTAAAAAACTCTGAAAACCATGAAGATCCTCAGGCTAAGGAAGTGATGACATCCACTCTTTCCTTCTGTTAGCTTCAAGAGCTTAAAGCACTTGTGTGCAGATTTCCTAAGCAGCTCTATATTGATATTTTATAATATCTTAAAAAGAGTACCATGATAAAGGGTCTCATGAACAAATACATTTGGGAAATAGTCTTTACTATGTTCTCTTTTTGTTGCTTCTTACCCATTAAAGACTGAGACAAGACACTTGATAGCTTTCTTTAACTCAGTGCTTCTCAAACTTATTTGATCACTGTCCGGAAAAGTTGAAAGGCTTTGAAATGGCCACAAGAGTTCTGGGTGTCCTTTCAATTGAATATGGAGAAGGCAATGGCACCTCACTCCAGTGGTCTTGCCTGGGAAATCCCATGGACGGAGGAGCCTGGTAGGCTGCAGTCCATGGGGTCGCTAAGAGTCGGACAAGACTGAGCGCCTTCACTTTCACTTTTCACTTTCATGCACTGGAGAAGGAAATGGCAATCCACTCCAATGTTCTTGCCTGGAGAATCCCCGGGACGGGGGAGCCTGGTGGGCTGCCGTCTATGGGATCGCATAGAGTTGGACACGAGTGAAGCGACTTAGTAGTAGTAGTAGTTTCAATTGAATATGAAGCATTAACCCTCTTAGCCTTTGGATTATTTGATTTTATGGGGGTCTAGGTCTTTTACTGTCTTTGACCAAACTATTTTATAGATCTGTAAATTGTTGACAACTAATAGTAATGCAAATGATTCTTGTTTTTGAAGTACAAATACACTTTTTTTTTCCTGGTGGAGTTGCATAGATGCATCTGCTAACAGTTTTATTTCTGCATTTCTGATTGCCTATATATGTTCTTTGAATTCTCTTTTGAACTCATTTTTTACATCTTACTTGTTCTCTCATTATTTAATGAAATAAATAAAATCTTTGAAACATTTTAATTTTATATTTGTAGAAGCATGATTTTTTTCTTTTTTAAAAATTACCCTTTCATATTCAGAATCTCATTTTGTTTCAAGTCTGTTATGAATTTGGTCTCTTCAAATACTTGTGCATCTAGCCCCTGTGGCCTGCCGATTCTAGCCCCGGGCTTTTCCCTCTCTTCCAGCTTGGCACCTTTAAGTCTCAATCTTGCAATAACCTACTACTTTCTGATCTCAGACTTCTTCCATAATGCCTATGGGCCAAGTAGCTTAGGGAAGCATGGCATGTAACATGCTTTCTCTAATACCTTCCTCTAACACGTTTCTTATTTTCCCATCTTCACTTCTGGCATGATTGTCTACTCTCTGAGCTGTCATCCCCCGATCCTCACTTAACCAAATCCTTCTTATCTTCCTAGGGCCAGTCTCTTCCTCCATGCAGCCACTCTTGGTTATTCTAGCCTGAATTACTTACCTCCTGTACTGAAGTGCCTTAACATTTTGTATCACTCCTAAGGCGTTCTTAACGTACTTCCTGATGACATTTATGAACGTTAAAAAAACTCAACAAATTCTAAAAGATAGAATAATTCTTTATACTTTTCAGTGAGTGAATAATATGATTGGTCCTGATGCATGAATTTGTTGTCTCAGACTCAGTCAGAATGCAAACAGTAATGTTGTTTCATGTGTGTATATCTGTGTTTGTGTATGTCCATGTGCATAAGTGCATAAGGAAAGGCTCTCAAGTATGACAGGGACTTGTTATGGAAGGAAGTCAGGCAAAAGTGAGATCTCAAGCAGCATCTTGCAGAAGCTTCATTCATCCTGACCCTGAAGCGAACTCTGGCTTATAAACTGTGTCTTAGAGTTGTCCTTGTCAGTGAGTACCCTTGATTTGGATAAGGGCCACCCACTCACTTTCTGGGCATTCATGAGTGAAGAGTGGCTCACAATAGCCTAAGGGAAGCTCTCCAAAGATAACCTATGGGTGCTGCTTGTTAGAATCCAAATCTTACAGGAAAAGGGTGCACATAGGTAAAACGGGAATCAAGTGGGATCTAAGTGCAGCACCAGCATTGTCCCTGACCTTACTTCAGAAGAAAATTTTTAAAATTGTGTTAAAATACACATGCTGCTGCTAAGTCGATTCAGTCATGTCCGACTCTGTGCGACCCCATAGACGGTAGCCCACCAGGCTCCCCCGTCCCTGGGATTCTCCAGGCAAGAACACTGGCGTGGGTTGCCATTTCCTTCTCCAGTGCATGAAAGTGAAAAGTGAAAAGTGAAAGTGAAGTCACTCAGTCGTGTCTGACTCTTAGCGAACCCATGGACTGCAGCCCACCAGGCTCTTCCATCCATGGGATTTTCCAGGCAAGAGTACTGGAGTGGGGTGCCATTGCCTTCTCTGAGAACACCCGCCACCCCCAGGAGAAAGGTGTAGAGAGTCCTCAGTCTACCTGTTGACAGGGCAGTTAGGCCCATTCTCCTGCTGTCTTGCTCCCCATCAGCACCTCCTCCTTCAGCCGTGATGAGACCTGGCTATGCACAATAGGCACTCTGGACTCTCCCAGGCTTGAGGACGGGGCCTTCCTTACTCAGACTAGGTACTCGTCTTTGTGCGTGATTTTAAGGGTGCTAAAAAAATGTGTCTAGGTCCCTAAAATATTACTCCCATCAGTCTGCAACATAGCTTCTGAAATTTCACCTCTAAAAATTACCATCTTCAAGTTAATGCTAATCATCACATAAAATTGAACATCTTAACTATTAATCAGCGTACAGTTCAGTGGCATAAAGTACAGGCATATCTTTGTGCATCACCACCATCGATGCACAGAACTCTTTTCATCTTACAAAACTGAAATTCTGTGCCTATGAATCTAGAGCTTTCCAGTCTTCCCTTTCCCCTGATCTTGGCAATCACCTTTCTTCTTTCTCTCTCTATGCATGTGAACTATTTTAAGTACCGATTTAAAAATGGAATCATACAGTACTTTTCCTTCTGGGGAACTGTAATTTTTTAAACAAATGGCAATATTCCTCTAAGAAACAGTGCCCTGAAATGTTCACATCACAGAAATGGCCTCCCCAGGCCTCTCTTATTCTTCCTGGGTGCCGAAGATCCCTCTCACTATTGCCAAAAATTTCAAATAATGAATCAAGAAGAGGCCCATGAAGACTTTGATTTACTTGGATCTGTATGACCCCTAATCCTGGTGAGGAAATCAAGTCCTGTGGTGCCTCTTAGAACATAGATTGCATGTTCTGACCAGGGAAGAAGACTCTCCCACAATGGAGTACATGTTCTGTTTACAAAAATTCTTTTGCACATGAATTTTATGTAGCCAGAAAAGCACTTTCAGTATCACAGTGGTTTTCAGCCTTGCTTTTAAGCCCCTGAATCCTTTCTTGAGATGGTATTTCTCACAGGGTGCCATTTTTCAACAGAAGTGCAGAAATGTTCAGTCTGATGGAGGGGAGAAGGGGTCAGGATTGCTCACAGCTCACCTTCCTCTGCAACTCCTGCTCTTCCATCTCACAGCCACGAGGCTTCTTGGGAAAAGCTTGCAAATTAATGAACTGAAAAATAGTATGCAATTTTCCTTTTTCTACTTGTGTGTGATACATGAAAAGTGGCCCCACTGCCACTAGAAAATGCCCACCTCAAGTTCCTGGATCCTGTGAATGTTACCTTATTTGGAAAAAAACAAAAGGGCCTTTGTGAGTGTGATTATGTTAAGGATTTTGAGAGGAAGATGTCATTCTGGGTTATTCCTATTGGCCCTGAGTGCCATCACAAGCATTCTTACAAGAGGGAGAAGAGGGAGATTCTAGACAGAAGAGGAGAAAAAACAGTCACAAAGAGGATAAGACAAAGTGAAGACAGAGATTGGAATGTATCACCACAGACCAGGAAAGCTGGGGCACCCACCAAGAGCTGGAACGGACAAGGAACAGATTCTTCTCTAAAGCCCCTAGAGAGACCATAGCCCTGCTAAAATTTTGCTCTTGTAGCCTTCAGAATTGTGTGAAAATTAATTTCTGTTATTTTAAGTTAGTGGTAACTTGTTGCAACAGCTGCAGGGAACTAATCTACTGTACAATTAAAAAACCATTTTCAAAGGTATAAAAAAAATTCTGTAGCTTCTCTATGAAAATAGTGATTGATTATTATCATTCCTTCCCTAGGCAGAAGATGAGGCCAAAACTAACATCTAGGATAAGCACCCAGATAGAATCAGAAAGCTTTCCCTCTCTTTCCTCCTTAGGGGAAATAATAAATCTCTGTCATTTCAGGTAGTTTGATTTTCAAGTTTTCCTCTACCCACTTATGCTTTGGGGAAACTCTTATGAGTAAAGATTCAGTTTCAAAGTACAAGCCCCTTTTCCAGTCACATTTTCCTTTGCAGACTATATTTTGTTTCTGTGCTACTCATCCATTTACATAAGTTCTGGGGGTGGGGGTAGGGTGGGGAAGGAAATGTAAATGTCTTGGAAAAAAGGACTGTCTGCAATGAGAGATAATGTACCTTTTTATTTTGTGGAAATTAAGCTCTTACTGAGTCCATATAATATAAATATTTAAGCCATTAAGCAGCATTTTATGCAAATCAATAAATGAGAAAGAAACATCACCTGTAGAAAAAATAAATTTTCTTTCATGGAAGTAGCACATCCACTTCTTGACTGTTGTTGTATACAGAATAATCAATAGGATGGCCATGTGCTGTAACTCTCAAAAAACAAGCTCCATTAGCTACTGTAAGTCTTAATAATTCCTTGTGTTTGTGTAGAACTTTACAGTTTGCAAAATGCTTCTATATTCAGTCTAATGTCAATCTTGCAAGAAGATAAAACAGGGATCACCAGTTGGTATAGGTTGAATTATGTCTCTCCTGTTCCCTCCCGAGCCTCACCAATTCACAAATCGAAGCCCTAAACCACAGGACCTCAGCAAGTGACCTTATTCAAAAATAGATTCACTGCAGATGTCGTTAGTTAAGATGAGGTCATATTGGGGTAGGATGAGTCACTATTACAATGTGACTGGTGCCCTATAAAAGGGGAAATTTTTAACACAAACACATATACAGGGAAGAGACACAGGGAGAAGATGGTCAACTATAAGCTAAGGAACATTGTAAGGCACCCGAGTTCTGGCACTTTGTTAAAAGCCCTAGCAAAGTAATACATCAATGAGGTTTAGGAAGTGTCTTCATATCAAGAAGCCACTGTGGCGATCCGAGAAGAATGGATTCAGGACTAAACCCTGGATTTTCTGATTCCTAGTGCAGTGATGTGAAAATTTCAGATTCGACTGATTACTGGTGCCAGGGCTGGGTAAGAGGATATGAGCCATTATCTGCAGCTGAGGAGTATCTAGAGCAGAAGCTGAGTGGAGTCTCATCCTCTTCTCCAGTTGGGATGAGGGAGGTGAAGAAACCTGAATAGGTATACTAGGCTCAGACAGTAGAGAAGGCGGAATCACAGGCAAGCAGCTGGGGTGTGGAGTTTGCAAACATGTGCTAAGACTAACACAGAGCAATTGGTTCCAGGGTCAGAAAGCTGTGGTTAACAGCTGAAGAAGTTAAGGCACTGGTGAGTTGAAGTCAAGCTCACCATTCCAACTGCTCAAGAACTGATTGAGAATAGAGCAGGAGAGTTGTGTCATCAAGGTGTAGGGGTCTCTGTAGACTGAGACAGCTCAAGTGATTCTCCTTGGGGACTGTTCCTTAGGACTAGAGGAAGCAGTTTTGAGAAGCAAGGGTTCCAACAAGGATCACACGACTCTTTTCCACTTAGTTCTTGTTTTTAAGTGGAGTGGAGAAATGTTAGGGAAATAGTGAGTTTCAAGGAGGGAGGTATGCCAGCTGACACCCTCTGCTAGGGCTCCGATTAAAGCCATGTATGTGCTCACAGTTGAAGATGACTGCATGGTTTGCAGCTCCCTTGTAAGGAAGAAGTGCAGATACAGTCCAATGCTGCTCCCTGAAAGTCACTTGTGTAATGAGGACAAAATGCCCAGTGTGATGGGAAGCATGTGATTGTAGGGAACAGACACTCAAGCTACCTTAAGGATCCAAGGGTTCATCATATTGATTCTTGGATGAATAGGGGAGACAAGAACATTGGCCATGCACTTGACCCTCTCAGAGATTTTGATATGGTGTGAATACTGGAGGGATCTAGCACTTCTCTGACATTACACTGTCCATCAGCAGAGTGGACTCCTTGATTCCTACTCCTGTCCTCTGCTCCTTCTTCTCTCTGATTCTATAACTCTTGCCCCTCGGCAAATATAAGTTCATTTTCCAAGTCCATGAGTCTTTTTCTATTTTGTAAATAAATTCCTTTTTGTCATTTCTTTCTGAATTCTGCATATAAAGGCTCTTATGATGTTTCTGCCTCTCTCTGACTTACTTCACTCAGTATGACAACCTCTAAGTCTATCCATGTTGCTGCATATGGCACTATTTCATTCTTTCTAATAACTGAGTAATATGCCAGTATATATATGTACCACATCTTCTTTATGAATCCCTCTGTTGATGTTAAAGCTGTTTTGATAAGGCTGGAGAATGTCTAGTTTCCAAAGGCAACCCAAGAAGGAGGGGTTATAGAATCATATAGTTTATTCCTCACAATGACTGTATGAGAGAGACACCATTGTTATCTTCATATAAAAATAGAAGACTCTGCACAGCAAAGTGTAGTTAACCTCCCTAAGGCCACACAGCTAACTAGTGACAGAGGTAAAGTTGAAGCAATTCTATTTGATGACAAAACTTGTACTTTTAACCATTAGGCTATACCCTTAGAAATATTTGCTTTTCAGTATGTACCCAATGAAATAAGATAAAATAAAACTTTAATATCTCCAGTTAAATTTCCACTTGGTTTAAATAATCCAACTTGCCTTTTGTATTTCTAAGTGGTTAGTGTGGTTTGTAGCAATATGGCCAGCACAGTGAACCAGCAGACAGTCATCATGAAGAGGCCAGAGCTCACGAGGAAGGCCACAGTGCTCATCTGCTGCCTCCTCCATGGTTGGGTATAACAGCAACAACAAAATAATAGCATCTCAACAGAGCTGCTTTCAGACAGGCTCATGTTTTTGGCTTAGATTTGACTTTGTAATATTTTATGACAGAGAGAGAGAGGCAGAAAGTTATTCTGTTTTTGAGATAGTACAGTAACCTAGAATGCTTAAGTGATTTGCAGGAAAACTACCAACAAAAAGTAGGAAATGGATTTTGTTTAGAAAGCTTAAGCAAATATTTTAAATTTGGGCAGGGGAGCCTATCGCTCATGTGGACTTGTTAGCTAATTTTAAGCTTCCTGACAGATTTACCTTCCTCAGGTGGATGGTAGGGATGGATTGAGTGTCACATTTCATTTGCGGAGGAGATCATGTATTGGGCTCAAAAACACAAAAATAGCTTTTAATTTGCTTCCCCTGTAAGCGGATTATATAGAATTTGATTTTCACGTCCTGAGGATCTTACCTCTATTCCAGTCACTGCTATAAGAGCTGACAGAGGAAGGGAACTGCTTGTGTTCTGCAAAGCCAAATAACCGTGTTTCCTTTCAATTTAACAGCAGCACAAGGCAGAAGCGCTTTCTCTAGATATGTCCTGTGTGCTTAGTTCTCAGCTGTGTCCAAATCTTTGCGACCCTATACTTTACTTTAAATCCTGAAAAACCTGGAGACATTACCCACCTACCTGACTCTGAAAATAGAGGATCCCTGTGGAGTGTTTATTTCTATCATAATCACAAGATGAACTGATAGTGCCTGAGCTGAGCTAGAAGAAACAAATAGAACCATTTCCAAATGCTTTTGCAATGATTACAGCTACACTGTCTTAAAAAGGCAAAACTAGTCAAATTATGTGTGATTTTCCTAAAAAATAAGCCATCTTTATAGGCAATGCAGTCTGGAAATGTAAGCTGTAGAAAGCAGTGTATATGTGTGTGCGTGTGTGTGTATGTGGTTGTTGTTTACGTGTCTGTCTTTAAAGGCTGCAATTATCTGACAATGCTTGCTTAAATTCTTCAGAGGATTTTTACTATGGTGTATAACAAATGATGGAGGAGGAGGATAAATCTAGCCAACCACTGTGCAGTTCCAGATGCAGTCTGAACACTGCCCAGGGTTCTTATGATGAAAGACATTAATTTCCCTTAGCTCCTAGAAGGATTTTGGAACATAGGTATTTATCCCCAGCTCTTTGGGAATGCATTTTTCTTTATTTATTGTATTCATAAAGCCACTTGGTCCCATTTAGCATCAGGATACCCTAATATCATTTAAAAATATTCAGAATTACTAACCATTTAAAAATCCTGTAAAACCTAAGTTTTTCATTGTCTTGGTATCCTTCAAAAGGAAACATAGTCAGGAAGGCAGGATAGAAAGTAAGAAGAGAAAATAAAAAGCAGATCAAACTTAACTGGCCAGTGCAGTAGCTTGAATGCCAGTTTTTTCTTTTCTTACTTCATAGATGACCAGTGTTGCAAGGTAATGTCTTTGAAAGACAGTGGGTGGTCATGAAATATTTGACGTTTTTGGAAAATGTTGGAAGAAGAAACCTACAAATTTAGCAATAATGACCATAGCATTAACTATTATTTATGTATAGTACTTTAGTGATTACAAGGCAAGTATCATACAGTTACACTCTAGTGGCTCTTGGGATTTCTCGATAAGATGTGACCAGAGATTGCGGTGCGGTGAAGAGNTACAACTGTTGTTTTTAAAAGAATAATGTGTTCCAATAAATCACCACACCTTTGTCTCTTCCTTGTTCTGTCATGTGATTAAAGGCGTTTGTCCCATTGTAAGACAGACTAAGGTTTAAATATACCAGCTGTATGTTCATAAGTTTTTGCTCTCCTGATCCTCAGTGTTCTTATTTGTGAGAGGGGGTAAATAGTGTATTCATAGGGTTATCGTAAAGCTTAAGTAAGAAAATGAATCTACAGCACTTAGTGTTGTGACTGAACATAAGAAAGAGCTCTTGTCATTGACTCTGGTGATGTTTGTTTGTTAAAGTAAGCTGTCCTGAGAGAGCTAGTCTGGCCCTGGGTTGAGAGCGAACCCTGTGGTCTCATGCAAGCGGGTTTCCGCTTGGAAACCTTCTGGGCTGCAAGTAAGAGGGAGGGAGGCTCAGCTGTCTGCCAGTGCTCACAGTCTAATACTCAGGGTGCTTCAGGGCTTTCTTTCTTCCTGGGTCAGGATGGGCAGAACCCTCATCAAGGACCGAATCGCTCAGTATCCAGGGATCTAATGGA
This sequence comes from Redunca redunca, assembly GCA_006410935.1. NCBI lineage: Eukaryota > Metazoa > Chordata > Mammalia > Artiodactyla > Bovidae > Redunca > Redunca redunca. The sequence continues at coordinate 48,601 of SJYQ01004224.1, forward strand.
ATAAGTCATTTGTTAAACGGAATTTACAAAGAGCTCCAGAGCTCTCTGCCTAACTTCTGATAAAAGATACCAGGAAGGCAGCTCTCCATGGCCTCTGTCAGGTCCATGCAATTCTGTTGGCCTCAGAGACTCTCTTTGCTGGCAGTCCAGTGCTTCTCTATTAGACAGATTGCTGTATCAGAAATTCTTAACCAATCTCCTTCTACCCATTTGATCCACCAGAGCTTTCTATTCCTACTGTAAAACGTTGCCTAAGGCCTGAAGAATGCAGATCGCTCCCTTCTCGTGGGCTGCTCTCTGCTTCATCCTGGTTCTTCTGTTCCCAGCAGTGCAGTTGTCTATTTGCCAAGAGTCAGCTGTGTTGCTGCCCATATCTATTCATGCCAGTTCTGTTTGCTATGTAATTACGTATTTCAATTAAATGTTTCACAACTGATTTAATATAAGTTCAGAAAGAGAGTTGTTGACTCAGTGAATGTTTTGGAAACAGTAAGGTTGAGTTGCTAAAAGTGCTGTGGAATTAGATGTGGGTGAGACAACTCGAAAAACCTTGGGGGCGGAGGGAATCATAAAAACTAGAAGAGCCTGCACTGAGATTGTTTCACAAAGGTCTTTACTTTCTCACTCTGCTTTATAGAAAGTAAACCTGGAAATCCTAATAGATGATGCACTGTTTGAGTTGTTTATGCAAGAGAGGTGGTGTGAACTCTGATCCCTGTACTGTTTTAAACGTCAACCACAGCAACAAAACTTGCCCTACATCCAGAGCTTAGAAGTGAATCTAATTTGTTCCTTTAAATTGCAATATAAATGTAAGGTATATGTGCATCATTTTTAAGGATTTCACAGTTTAACCTGTATTTTTTTTTAATTAATTGACCCACCACCTGTCTGTTCACAGTAGATGACAGTAGAGGTACCTACCATGTCTAAGGTATCTACCATGATATATGACGCACCTGCTATCCACAGGACAGACTCTTTGGGAACAGCCAGTGATGGCAGTGGGTTGAGCAGGTGTTTTTGAGCTCACTCTCTGAAGTAGGTACCTAGGGCTAATGGTGTATTCCATGGCCAAATAAAATATGTGTGACTGCCTACCCATACTAACTAGTGTTTGATAGATACACTATCTATCAAACATATCTATGAAACAGTTTCATACACCGCTTTATTCAATCTCCAAGTAACCCTTGGGAGGCAGGAGTTATCATTGTTTTATAGATGGGGCTGCCGAGGTTCAGAAGAGTTAGATGACTTGGGCTAAAGACACACACCAAGTACAGACATGCCTAAGACAAGCCCCAGGCTCTACAGCCCGTAAATGATCCATCAAGACTGGTTTGCCTGTTGATTTGAATGGCAGGGCTTCCCAGGCGGTGCGGTGGTAAAGTACCCTCCTGCCAATGCAAGAGATGCAAGAGACACAGTTTCGATTCTTGGGTCAGGAAGATACCCTAGAGTAGGAAATGGCAACCCATTCCAGTATTCTTGCCTGTTAAATGCCAGAAGAGTCTGGCAGACCATGGCATCAAAAAGAGTTGGCTGTGACAGAGCACATGCATGCACATTAACTGATCTGCTCAGTACTGCAATCTGGGTCCTGCTGCTGTTAGTTTTGAGCTTTAACCAGCTCAACATAAAATATGGTTCTCACATTCTTCAGCATCTGGTCAGTTGGACTAGTTTTAGGCAAGGAACTTGGGGCCAACCATGCTCTGAGCTTCTAAGTCAGGGCTTTATGGAAGCAACGAATCTCTGAGGAGTCCCCTATAGCCTTCTACTCTCATGCAGGCTGTACTGCAGGCAGTCTGTGAGTGAGAGGACACTCTAAAACATTCGAAGTGAGCCACCAGGACAAGAGGGGACAGCTTTTGGCAACACAAGTCATCTGTATTGTTGCAACACCTGCTCCCTTTAGTGCAAAATAAGAGTCTATCAGAATTTCCATTATTTCCCCTATTCAGTGGGAGAGCCATTTGGCTAACTCTTTTCCCTCTGGTCTATAATTTGGGACATGGTATGTCAGCTCAGCTAGCACTGCTTTATTATTAAAATCATTGTTGACCATTTTGAGTTAGTATTGACCCAAAGGCACATGTATGATTTTTGTTCTCCAGATTACTTATGAAAAAGCACGGGAGAGAGAACCTGGCTTTTGATAAAAGTCAGGGAAAAAAACAAAACACCTTGGCAGTTTAAATCAGTGTTTTGTAAAATTTTCTCTGTAATCCATCATTATTGGAATTACCAGAGGAATTTATTAATTACACATTTCTGAACTTTGCCCCAGATCTACTCAATCTGATGCTATAGAAATTTAACCTGAACTCAAAATTCTGAGAGCCACTGATTTAAGTGAATTACATGGAACAGTGAGCATCTGTATATATTTCTTAGGCTGCTATAACAAAGTACCTCAAACTAGGTGGTGTTAGCAATAAAAATTTATTCTTGCATGGTTCTGGGGGCCGGGAGATTGTGTCACCTGGGTTATGCTCTCTCTGTAGGCCCCAGGCGAGACTGTTCCATGCCTTTATCTTAGTTTCTAGTGTTATAGGTAACCCTTGAAGTTCTTGGACATGAAGATGAATCTCTCTAATCTGCTTCCATCTTGCATGGTGTACTTTCTGTATCTCCTCTGTTTGTAAGAATGCCAGTCACATTGCATCAGAGTCCCCTTCCCCCCATCAAGTGTGACCCCATCTTAATTTAGTTACATCTATAAAGACCCTATTTCCAAATAAGGTCACCCTTACAGTTACTGGGGGTTTGGACTAAATGTATCTTTTTAGGATAAATAATTCAATCCACAAAAACTTCCTACATGTTTGGTGACAGGACTTTTTCTTAGTGGACACAAGGCATATTTTACATCCTAATGTGAAAAATGTGTAGTAGGATTTATGATTATGAGAAATAAGCATTCAACTCAAATTTTTTATTTCACAA